>JAVXUP010002335.1:0-140767 GCA_033070095.1 Escallonia herrerae | reverse complement strand
TTTTTACACACGTATCGCGTGTGCCACGGCGACTTGTATATAATAAAGGAAAAACATAATTTGATTTGATGTAACACCTTTTTGGTGTTACATAACTACTGATGCCAAGGAAAGTGGCCTCCGTACCTACGTGGAAGTGCCAATGTTACGGTCCAAAGTTATGTTTCTCTCACTAGAACCCAAGAGCTCCCAAATTCTAGAGTGAGAAAGTGGTTTTTTGTAAGAATGAGCAAAAGTCCCTTTTTTGAGTTGTAAAGTTCACTATTTATAGGAAACAGTGTGCTTATGTCATAAAGTGCCACATGTCATCCCCTGGGAGTGACACGTCACCAGGGGGTCCCAAAATACCGGTTCTCCGTTGGACTGCCGGTTCCCAAATTCGCGTTGCCTGCCCCACACAGCGTCGCTCTACCTGTCTGAGAAGACTGACCACACTATGATAGCATGATCAGAGTAAGCCCGTTGCTCCAGCCACCGATCCAAGCCCTTACTGAATCCCACAGGCCTGGCAGCGGTGGGGAAGACCCGACGCCCAGCTGCCAGGTGGACTAGGCGCGATGCCCTCCGAAGACCTGCTCCCGTCTCGGAGTGACCCGGGGGTCATAGTCCCTAGGGGTGCCGACGCGAGCCCCCAGTGTCGGAGCACGTAGGCCAGTCACGCAGGCACCCTGGCAGAGATAATGTCCCGGAGGAGTCGCCAATCCCGCTGCGAAGGGTCCTTGTGCCGGAGCACTACAAACGGAGCCCCCCGGAATGAAGACGGCGATAGCTTTATGGTAACGAGCCTATCCCGCTGCGAGGGGTCCTCGTGCCGGAGCACTACGAACGGAGCCCCCGTGATTGTGACGGCGATGGCTTTGTGGTAACGAGCCCATCCCGCTGCGAGGGGTCCTCGTGCCGGAGCACTACGAACGGAGCCCCCCGTGATTGTGACGGCGATGGCTTTGTGGTAACGAGCCCATCCCGCTGCGAGGGGTCCTCATGCCGGAGCACTATGAACGGAGCCCCCCGTGATTGTGACGGCGATGGCTTTGTGGTAACGAGCCCATCCCGTGGCGGCGATGACTTTGTGGTAACGAGTCCATCCCGCTGCGAGGGGTCCTCGTGCCAGAGCACTACGAACGGAGCCCCCCGTGATTGTGACGGCGATGGCTTTGTGGTAACGAGCCCATCCCGTGGCGGCGATGACTTTGTGGTAACGAGTCCATCCCACTGCGAGGGGTCCTCGTGCCGGAGCACTACGAACGGAGCCCCCAGAATGCTGCACACTCCGGAGAGTGGGTCGAAGCATGTTCCACGAGAATGGGCGGGGGCACGAACGTGTGGTGAATAATGTGGTGCCGGGGCACGCATCATGAGAATGGCGCACGGGCGCGGCGACGAACGTCGCGGAGCAATACTTGGTGCCGGGGGCACGCATGATGAGAATGGCGCACGGGCGCGGCGACGAACGTCGCGGAGCAATACTTGGTGCCGGGGGCACGCATCATGAGAATGGCGCACGGGCGCGGCGACGAACGTCGCGGAGCAATACTTGGTGCCGGGGGCACGCATGATGAGAATGGCGCACGGGCGCGGCGACGAACGTCGCGGAGCAATACTTGGTGCCGGGGGCACGCATGATGAGAATGGCGCACGGGCGCGGCGACAGCGCATGGGCGCGCGTCGGGTGTCCTGGGGACGAGACGTGAGTTGAGTGTGCCTGTTATACCAAAATAATGAGTGCAATATGTAGTGATGATAAAGTTGAGGATGTGACACGGGGTTCGTCGGCGACGGGTCATTTGGCGGTAGCGCGTGACTTTGAGCGACGACGTCACGAGAGCGACGCACGGTTGCGGACATCGGATGACGGATGTCACGAGGTTGTTGTGTATGCGTTAGTAAGCTTTATGCCCGCACAAAACATGGTTCGGAACAATGCGCGCAAAAAGGGGCAAAGCCGGGGGTTTTGGGGGAAGGCCGAGGCCAACCCCCTTGGGAGGCCGAGGCCAAGGCCACCTTTCTCCTTTTGGTGAACTTCGGGCATGCCGACGGTTGGTGTTTTGATAGGCAATGACGAATCCAGAAGTTGCGTTGCGACGAGCGTGTCGACATGAATCATACCCACGTGACGGACAAGGTGCCAAAGTCACATACGAAGCGTACGAGGCGAACAAAGCGCAAAAGGACCCTACGCGAAAAGTGAACCACCGGGGGGAAGGCCAAGGCCAACCCCCCATGGAGGCCGAGGCCGACCCCATGGCCTTGGGGGAGGCCGAGGCCGACCCCATGGGGTTGGCCAAGGCCTTTGCCCTTGACCCCGTCGCTCCGATTGCGCCATCGGTCGATGTTTTTGATGAAAAGGTGTTCGGATGATCTCGGCGTGACGGTCGCGCTCTCGTGAGTCACGCTAACGCGAAATAAATTGTGCCTAAGTCGCGCACGAAGCGCGTGAAGTGAGAAAAACACGTGTCTTGGGCGTGCGCGCGCTGACCGGTTCGATCGTGTCTGCGCGAAGCGGGACCCCCAGCGGGCCATTGGGTCCGACCAGAATAGGTTGGGAACATAAGCCCCCTGCGTGTGGTGGGCGCGGAGGGTCGACCCGAGCGGGCGCCGCACGCATAAGCGTCGGTTTTCGAAAAAAAATTGCCGGGGTCGAATCTTGAGGAACGGTCGTTATTGTAACGAAAGACATGATGGAGCGTAGGTTTCCGTGAAATTTGTGAGTTTGAAATTTTTTTTTTGAAAAAAACGTTAGCGCGAATAAAGTAATAGCGGTATCGAGCGAGAGAAAAAAGCAGAGCGACGAAAAAAAGGAGTATGCGTATCCGTTAGTGTTGGCGTGAAAAGAAAGGTAGCGCGAATAATAGAATTTATCCGGAAGTGGGTTTCCGCGAAAAAAATTATTAACGGTAAAATTAATTACGTAAAAGTTGTAGCGTGAATCCCGACGAAGATAGCGCAAAAAAATACTTAAGCTAGCGCAAAATGGGTAGCGGTTTGAAAAAAGAGTTGTTGGGAGTTTTGGGGGGAAAGTTTGAGATTGAATTTTGAATGAAAAAAAGAGGGGGAAGTTTTGGGGGGAAATGTTAAGACTTGTGGGAGAAGAAGGGGGGGGGAAGTCTTGAAATTTCAAGACTTTAGGGAAAGAGAGGGAGATTTACACTTAGAAGAAAAAGGAGAGAAGAGAGGAGAGAAAGAAGAAGAAGAAGGAGAAGAGGAAGGCTTGAAGATCCATGAGGTTGAGGACCACCCAAGAAGCAAGAAGGATGCATGAAGGTAAGAGCTATGGGGGAAGAGGTGGAAGAGGAGGAAGACACCAAGGGGGAACCTCGGCCGAGGCACCCAGGCCGACATTGGGAGGGGAGGTTGGGGGAAGGGGGAAGGGAGTAAGGGGGAGGGGCACAAGGCCGGCCGACCGGGTGGCCGAGGCCGACCAAGGCCAGTGAGGCTGAGGCCGACGTGGGGCGCGGCCGAGGCGGGGGGAGAAGGGGGAAGGGAGAAGGGAGAGGAAGGGAGGGAGGAGAGGAGGAAGAGGAGGGAGGAAGAAAGGGAAGAAAAGGAAAGAAGAAGGGAGGAAGAGAGGGAAGAAAGGAGAAGAAGAAGGGAAGAAGAAAGAAGGAAAGAGAAAGGTGAAGGGCCGAGGCCGAGGGCCGAGGCCGACAGGGCCGAGGGACCATGCGAGGCCGACGGGGCGATGGATGACGGATCGCGGAAAAAGTCGAGGACGAAGCAAAGTGCGCGCCGTCGTGGCGGGGCGAGTGGGCATTCACAGTTGCCGCGGGGTGACGGGCTTGATGACGATGATGAGGACGTACCAGTGTCGGCCGACGCGTCGGGTGTGCCTTTGGGTTTCGATGATGACGGTATGAGGAGCTTTGATCAGACGCCGAGCCGTAGCAACGTGTTACTGACCGCGAAGGGTGCGGTGCCCGGGTGTCCTCCCGAGGGGCTGTGGAGGGAGCTGGCGCGACGGGTGTCTGCTGACGTGTTTTTGGCGCCTTGGAGCTCTGCATCGATGCGTGATGGCTCCATGGTCCCTTCACCGTATGTCCATGCGCCGAGCTTCGAGGTTGCTCCGGTGATGTCGCCGCGGTACGTTCCGGGTTTGTTGGCTGAGCGAGAGGACATTCCGTGGTCGCCTGTGATGTTGCCGGTAGGTTGGAGTTTCTGGTGTGCATACATGATGGGGCATGAAGCTTGGAGGGAGAGGTTAGAGGTGCTCGGGCTAGTGGCAGCGATTGAGGCGACGTACAAGAGTGTCGAGCCGGGCAGGGACATTAGCGGCCTCACACTACTACTTTCGCGATGGAGCTCGCAGACTCATACCTTCGTTACAGAGTTCGGGGAGATTGGTCCGACGCTGCTGGACGTCGTGACGTTGACCGGCCTACCGATGCACGGGACAGAGGATGCCCATGCACTGAGGCTGACAGCGGAGGAATGCCTGGCTGTCAAGGCGTTGATTGATTTTCTGCAAGAGACGCGGTTCAACCGTAAGTGCACATATAGCGGGTGGGTTCAGCATTTCTATGGCACAGTGGTCATGCGGCCCGGGCAGAGGTTGATGTCGGATGACGATTTCCACAGTGGGCCTGGCTACAGGGACGAGAGATACGAGCTAGCTGCCTTCCTTGCCATGTTTCTATCGAGGTACGCTGTCCTATTACTTTGATCTTTGCATTACTCGTATGCTGCATAGCATTGCTCTTGTACATGTAGTCTATTGATTTCTATACTTAGAAAAAAAAAGGTCCATATTAAGAACGAAGAGGAATAGCGTAGCATGTTGCTAAGTGTTGTGCTGCATATCATGCTAGGGTGGGGCGGTCGTGATGTGTGTCACATTTATGTACTTGTAGGTTTGTGTTTGAGGGGACACCCGAGGACGGTATTGCCCAGAAGGTCTTCCCGTTAGCAGTGCGGATGGCCGCAGGCAAACGTGTTGGGTTGGCGCCGATATACTTGGGCACGCTGTACTCGCGTCTAGACCAGTTTGCAAACGACATGCAGAGATCGTATGGGCGGTATCAGGTGTCGACCTACGTCGACTGGATGTTCTTACAGAGGTATCTGTTCGAGTGCTATGTAAGTATAGGCCTTTGGGGTATCCGAAGGTACATCCGTGCCTGAGGAAGGGGACAGTGACGCGTCTGGGGAAGTCGATGGTAGTAGTGAAGTGGTATGCAGGAGGACAAGTATATGCGTGGGCCGGTGGCAAGAGGCCTGCATGCGAGCTATCGCAGGTGTTTGACGTACGAGACGCGTGCCTCAGCCGTCTGTATGTCAACATGCATTCTTCGTACGGGACTCTGCCTTGGATGCACCTACGGGATATCGATTCACAGTTACACAGCAGAGCCGACCTGACAGACCTCGAGATATCTCTGCTGGTAGCCTTTTTCCCTGGATGGCTGCCAGTACTGACTGATGACGGCGGGAAGCCGGCTGTGTGTCGGTATTATGTTGCACGCTACAGTCCTGACCGCTTGTCTCTCGCCTTTGGCTATGATCTGGAGCCCCCTTGCAGTTATTCTCGACCTTGGGATGTGGATACGGCTTTTCGGTATACCCTGCGGAGGAAGGCACGTTCGTGGCCAACACCGACGAACGAGTGGAGGAGGCCTGGTTCGTTGTCCACCGGGGTGGTCACAGCTGCGTATGCTCGTTGGTGGGAGAGGGTTCGGATTACGTGGTCTGAGTGGTTGGTGCAGGGGCCAGCGGACAGGCAGCTAGTCGACGTCTTTGTTGGTGACAGAGGATTGGGCTTGGTGTCGCTGCAGGTGGCGAAGCAGTCGGGTATGATGGCACTGATCACAGGTGTTCCTGAGGCGGATGCGGCTAGGGGCAGTCTTGGAGGACGCGATGACACGAGATCCCGGGGGGCGGTGGTAGGGGTATTGCCGCACATGCGCCCGCGCCAGCCCACGTGCCTAGGATGCCGGGAGCCGGCAAGGGTCCCCTCTCGTCAGTGAGAGTGGGAATGATGGAGAGTGCGCAGCGTGGCGGCGCGGGTCCTTCAGCGGGCGGCAGTCATGGGCCGAAGAGGCCGTGGGAGGTATTGGGGTATTCTGACTCTGAGGTTAGTATTACCGTTTTTTGTTTTGCTTTTATTTCATAGTTGCCGATCACTGTGTTAGTCATGTGCTAAGATCGTTCTTCCCTTTTTTTTTTGTCAGGAGCTTGATGATGATTTGGGTGCCGAGCCATACGATACAGCTGAGGATACCGAGGCAGAGACTGACGAGTTCAGAGGCATGGATGCTGAGACACCTGGTGAGACCGATGATACGGACGTAGAGGCAGCCAAAGAGGCCGACGAGATAGGTACCGAGACAGTCGATGATTTCCATGAGTATGGTGAGACGGTTGCTGGTGCTGTTGAGGGGAGCCGTGGGGTCGATGAGCCATGTGCTGAGACTGTTGGTGAGGTCCGTCCTATGGAGACTGATGCTGTTGAGGGGTCGTGGCAGCAGAGCAGGCGGCCGAGTATGTGGCAGAGCCAGTCAGTCGTCCGAGTCCGTCACCCGTACTAGTTGAGGCAGTTGAGTCTCTATTGGGCGGTCAGATGGACGGTGCCCATATGTTCGAGGGGTCGGATTGGTGGACAGTCAGGGAGCCAGACGCTCCGTCTGGAGTTCATCATGTTTTTGCTGCGGCACACACACCTACTGCGGGTCCGTCCCCCCAGCCTGATGTACCTGTTCTACCCGCAGCGAGGCCTGTTCTTGAGACGTTGTCAGGCTCGGCAGCAGATGCTGGTGATATACTGTTGTCGATGCACTCTGGTGCAGTTGATGCGCAGTCGGCTGGTGGTGGTATTTCAGAGGTTGGTGCTGCCAGTGGGAGGTTTCCTGTCGGCGGGGCAGACGCGATCCCCTGGGATGGCGTGGAGTTAGTACGCCGATTGGAGATGATCAGGGCGAGGCACCCGGAGACATTTGTTGATGCCGCCCTCGTCCGTGGTGCTGTATTCGTGAGGGCGATGTACACAGCCCTCGTGGATTGGTTTGCTACCCTTGGTGCGGTGCCGGTTTCAGGTTGGACTCCAGCAGTTATATCACAGTATCTGTCAGAGCTTGTATCCTTTACAGCTCTCGGCTTCCAGTTGGACTGGCTGGTGGACTATATCAGATTGAGAGGCCAGAGTGCTGAGGCTATGGCGGAGTTGGCTCTCATCAGTGTTCAGGAGGCCGCGTTGCGGGGTCAGAGACGTGTGCTTGATACCCAGGTGGCTACAGTGACTGAGGCGGTGGAGGGGCTGCGCGCCCAGCTTGTAGAGGCAGAGAGACGGCTGACCGAGGCAGAGGTTCGGTGAGCTGAGTGGGAGAGCAGATGGACAGATCTTCAGGCGCAGCGACAGACATTAGAGGCATACACTTCCGATCCTATTTGTGCCTTGCTTGCCCCTTTACATTAGATCTCTTGTACTTTGCATTTTTTTTAGGAGATATGGGTTCAGTAGCAGCCCCTCAAACCATTGGCTTGTACTCATTTGGTTGATATGGATGTTGTAGTCATGTGGTTATTTTGTACCTATGTTTGTTGTGAGATGATGCTTAGCTTTTGATGTGCTTGTACGTCTTGCATGTGTTGTTTTCCCGTTGTGGTTCCCCCCTTCCCGCCCATAGCAAGCGGCTTAGTGAGCAATGTGTAAGTGAAAGAGTGCATGACATACAGTAGTTGAGGCTAGTAAATGATCTTTGCATTGATAGTATTTAGGCCAAAATGCCAATACATGAGTAAAGTAAGAACTTGTGGCAATCAGCAAAAGTTACAAGTCATAAACAGGTATGCATAGACAAAAAATGTTGTGTGTGGGTGTTCTAAGCTTTGGGCTGGTAGGGCGGGGGGAGCGATCCGCAGCTGGTTAAGCATAATACTTCTTCAAATAGCGGCCGTTGATAGGTGCCGTGATTTGTCCATCTTCCATGTTGAGCAGGAGGTAAGAGCCGTTGTCTCTGGCTTCATGCACTTGAAGTGGTCCTTCCCAATTTGGTGTGAACTTGGGGGCTGACATGTTGGCGCGTATATGTTTGGCAGCTTGGAGAACAAGGTCGCCCTCAATGAATGTCCGTTGCTTCACAGTCTTTCCATATGCCTTAGTGAGTTGTTCGTGGTACTTCTTCATACAGCACAAGGCATTGGCTCTCTTTTCATCAAGTCCTTCAAGGGCGGTCATTCTGGTTTCTTCCTCCCCAAGGCCACTGCTTAGGGAGAGTCTGGCTGACGTGACCGCAATCTCGGCTGGTACCACACACTCATCCCCGTAGACAAGGGAAAAGGGTGTGGCCTTTGTTGCTGTGTGCTTGGAGGTTCGATAAGCCCAAAGTGCAAGGCTTAGCTTTTCAGACCATGAACCACTCGCATCATGGACCATTCGTGACAATACCCGTAGTAGAGTCTTGTTAGAAGCTTCAGCTTGACCATTTCCTTGTGGGTAGTAAGGCGTGGATGTAGCGTGGTTGATGTTGTATCCTTCCATGAAAGCTCGGACATCCCTATTGATGAATGGCATGCCGTTGTCAGATATGATGCACCGGGGGATACCAAAGCGACAAACGATGTGGTCGCGCAAGAAGTTGGCAATGACGCCTCCCGTGGCTCGTCGTAGAGGTATGGCTTCGACCCACTTCGTGAAACGTTCCGTTGCCACCATAATCCAAGCGTGACCCCGTGATGTTGGGTGGATGGGGCCTATGAGGTCGAGAGCCCAAGAGTGAAATGGCCAAGGGGCCAAGATCATACAGAGGTCGGATGCCAGTGTGTGCATTCTGTCAGCGTGTCTCTGGCAGGGTTGACAGTGTCGGACATGAGAGATCGCGTCAGATTCCATAGTCGGCCAGTAGTACCCCAACCTTAGCAATTCTGCATACAGCTTCTGAGAGCCTTGATGCTCACCGCAATCACCATTGTGTACTTCATTAATCACCTCGACTGCTTGGGCACCCTGCAAGCATCGCAGGGTGCGTCCCAAAAATCCCTTGCGAAATAACTCGCCTTCCGTCATGAAATACTTAACTGACTTGCGCTTGATGGATCGTGCTGAGTTACATTCAGGTGGTAGAACCCCGTGGGATAAGTACTGGATGAGAGGCTAACGCCAGTCACCTTCGACGTCAATGACAAGAGCTTCCGCATTGTCCGGTGCATACAGGCACTCGGGACAGTCCCTTTGGATATCTGAGGCATCCTTGGCCATGGATGGCCAATAGAGGCCCATACGCTGGAGGCGATGGTATAGAGGGGGACCGTCGAGGCTACAACACTTCTGATGGCCAAGCCGTAATTTGTGCTTTGCCTCTTCCGAGGCCAAACACCTAGCTAGAGTGCCTCCGGGACATCGTCTATACAAGACATCTCCCAACATCAAAAAGTCTGTAAGAGTAGAGGCATGAGCAAGAGATGGCGTCTTAAGTTTGTCGATGATTGGCTGCCTCCAATCGTTTGCAGTAGTGTCCTTCGGGACTAGGCGTAATGCTGTGCATGGTTCCATTCTCTTGATGATGGTTAGCATTCGCTGCTCACCCTCAACCTCCATCTTCGACGCGATCGTGGCCAAGCTGTCCGCATGTCTGTTGTGGCACCTGTTGTGATGTTCATACTGGATATGGCCAAGTCTTCCTTCCAAGTGTTGCACCAAGGCACGATAAGGTGCCAAGGCTGGTTCCTTGACTGCGAACTCTCCGTCAGCCTGCTTCATGATCAAGTTTGAGTCTCCTTTCACACACAAGGCCTTAGCCCCCATACTGACGGCAAGCATGAGGCCAATGACAAGTGCCTCGTATTCAGCTTCGTTGTTAGACACTGGGAATGCGAGCTTGAAGGATAGGGAGGTGGTAACACCACCGGGATTCTGGAGGACTATACCGGCACCCCTTTGCCCGAGGGGTGTTCCATTGGGGCCTTTGCTAGTGGATGAACCGTCAAATTCAAGTGTCCACAATTCATGGATGTCGGTGATTAGGGCCGTCTCCTCCCCAGGCAATTGGTCTGAGGTTGGCTCATATTGTTGGCGTGGAAAAAAGGCTAAGAGGTCTGCAAGTGCTTGGCTCCATAGAGCTGTAGGATTCTTGATAGATAGGCCGAACTCGGCCAATAGCAACAACCAACGGGTGAGTCGACCAGACAGGGCGAGACGTGTAAGCATGTAGCGGAGTGGATCAGCTTTGGTGACGAGTGTGATCTAATGTGCCAAGAAGTAGTGTCTGAATTTCTGTGAGGCGTAAACCAAAGCTAAGCAGTGCTTCTCGAGCTCGGAGTAATTGGCTTCGGGCCCCCTGATTGACCGACTGAGATAATAAATAGGACGCTCCACCCCATCCACCTCTTGAGCAAGTAAAGCCCCATGACCTGGGCGTGGAGGTCAAGTATAGTAGGAGGGGCAGACCTCGTTGTGGTACCACCATGGTTTGCGGCGACATGAGTACCAACTTGATCTTGTCAAAGGCTTGCTGTTGGGGCGCACCCCAACTCCATGGTGCGCTCTTGCGTGTCAAGTGCTGAAAGGGTGTGATGAGTTCGGCCAAGGCAGGGATGAACCGACGGAGGTAAGAGACCTTACCGAGAAAGCTCTTCAACTGTTTGGTGCTTATGGGGGGTGGCATCTCTTGGATGGAGGCGGCTTTAGAAGGGTCAACGTCGATGCCCTGTCGACTGACCAAGAAGTCGAGGAATTTGCCGGAGGAGACTCCAAAGGCACATTTCAGCGGATTCATCCGCATATTGTACTGACGACAACGATCAAAGACTGCTCGGAGGTCAGTGAGATGATCACTTTCCTTCTTAGACTTGATGATGAGATCGTCGACGTAGTCTTCCACTGTGCGGTGTATCATGTCATGGAATATGGCTGTCATCGCCCTTTGATAGGTAGCACCTGCATTCTTGAGGCCGAAGGGCATGACCTTCCAACAAAAGTTACCCATAGGAGTGCGGAAGGCTGTCTTGGCACTGTCGTCAGGGTTCATGCGAATTTGATTATAACCTGCGAACCCGTCCATGAAAGATAAGGTTTCATGTCCGGCGGCGGCCTCTGTAAGCATGTCGATATTGGGTAGTGGAAACTCGTCTTTGGGGCACGCCTTGTTCAAGTCCCGAAAGTCAATACAAACACGGACTTGGCCATTCTTCTTTTGTACAGGGACGACATTAGCCAGCCAAATTGGGTGAGTGATAGGTTCAATGAAGCCTACCTGCAGAAGGCGTTCAATCTCTTGTTTGATCTTCAACTTGAGCTCGGGGTGGAATATCTGCGGGTGTTGTCGGACAGGGATGGATCCGGTAGCAATGTTGAGATGGTGTGTGACTAAGGCAGGATCCAGTCCGGGCATCTCATTGTAACTCCATGCCAAGACATCGCAATATTCGCGCAGAGGGAAACCAATTCCTCTCTTCGGCCGGGGGCGAGTTTTGTGCCAATGTAAGTGTGCTGTGGTTCTTCGCCTGGGTCGGCCAGGTTGATTTCTTCAAGATCTTCAGCTTGTGGCTGAGGGCCATCTTCATAGCAAGGTGGTGCTGCGCCGGGGGTGAGGTCAGGATCTGGTGGGCAATGCTCAGCCGTGCAGCACCATTCAGTCTCCTCAAGTGGGTCGGGGTCGAGGGGGTCAGATGAGGGACCACCTGAAGCCCCCACACACCGTCATAACTGGTAGATCACTTTATCGTCCTTGACGATGTGTTGGAAGGTTGGCTCAAGCTTGTGCTTCTTAGACTTGGGGGATGCAGGAGGGGAGTTGGCCTTGGCAGCAGGTGGTATGACTGAGGTTGATGCTACGTTCTTGCTACCCTTCTTTGTTTTGGACTTGGGAGGCTTGTTGCCACATAGCTCCTCCCAATTTGGCAGCCTTGTAGAGTGGATGTGAGCAGCGTTCTCACCATCCTCGGCAAGTTCGGTGAAGAAGGAGGCCTCGACAAAGTATGATTCAGCGCATTCGAACGGGGCCTTCGTAGCTGGTATTGTCACGGCTACCTCGTGTCTCGCGGGACCGGCCACCAGTTTGACACACTGATGGTACGTTGAGGGCACAACCTTGTTGATGTGAATCCATGGTCGGCCGAGTAGGATGTGGAATGTCGGCTCGCTGTCCATCACATGGAAAGTGGTGTCGTGACGTACGGACCCGACCATAAGGTCGACAGTGATATGGCCCAAGGTTGATTGGTGACCGTTCCCAAAGCCTGAAATTTTGATTGGGTCTCGTATGATTTTTCATGTGGGGATGCCAGCTCGTTGCAAGGTAACAAGGGGCATGATGTTGACCGAAGCTCCGCAGTCTACCAAGGCACGGTGAAAACCTATGCCATTAACAGTACATTCCAAAAATAAGGGTCGGTTATGCTGTTCGACTGACGGTTGGTCCTCGTCTGAGAAAAGCAATGCGGAAGAGGGGATGTGTTGTAACTCGGCTTGAGCGGCAAAGCACTCGGGGCCGAGGCTTGTGGTGACCTTAATCAGGCAGCTGGATAAGTAAGTTCTTGCGGCGGGGGAAAACCCCATTTCATAAAAAAAAAATCCCTTGATCTTTGTCATTTGGCCTACCGAGGATTATGGTTGGGTAGTTGGCCGCACACATGGTATGATCCTTAGGGTGGCCTCCCTAGAGGCTTCGGTGATGATAGGCTCAACATGGTCGGTGATGGCCATGAGTACTTGATGCTCTCTGCGGTTGTTGTGCGGTGGGTAAGGCTGTTGACGTACATCATTGTTCTTTCGGAGTTGCAGGTCGCCTGCCGCGACCTTCCTTGCAAAGATATCTCGCAGCCCATTACAGTTTTTGAGATGATGGCCGATGGCACGGTGATAAGGGCAGTAGTTAGGTTGGGCTTTGTCCGCTTTCATGACATTGGCTTTCATCGGCGGCAGGTGGAAGTTTTTGTCATTGTTTACCCATTCTGCCAAGAGCTCTTTCACCGTCTTCATATCGCACGGGTACTCAGGGGCAGGCTCCCGTTGTCTCCTTTTGTCGGGGCGTCGGTTCCCTTCTAGGAACTGACGCTTGTAGGGGTTGCGGTTGTCGGTACTAGTGTTGCTGTTATGGTTGTTGTGGGGTAGAGCTCCAGATGGTTTGGCCGTGGCCAATAGTGCATTCTGCGGACGGGGCTTCCATGGCTTGACTGGTCCAACCGACTCATAAGTGCGGCGGGCGGCTTCTTTGAGGTGTCCCTATGACCTCAACTGTAGGTTCTCAATGTGTACCCGATATACATCGCTCATGTTCTTGATGCATATGGGTACTAGGGTCTCGTCCTTGCTGAAGTCCGTGCACTCGAGGCATTTAAGATGGAAACGGTGCACGTACTTGTTTAAGTCCTCCCCTTGATTCTGGCGGATGCCGGCAATGTCAACGATAGTAATTCAGCCTCGTAATGGAATTTGTCTAGGAATAGCCAAACCATGTCGTTCCATGCATGGACAGTCCCCGCAGGGATCTGGTGATACCAAGTATAGGCCAAGCCTGTAAGGGACTTATGGAATTCCCTCAACTTCAAGCTGACTCTCGGACCATACTGCTCCAATAAGCCAGCAAATCTCGTCGAGTGCTCAAGGGCATTGCCCTCGCGTCCGTTGAAGAGCACAAAGGTGGGCTGCTTATACTTTGGGGGTAGGGTGTGATGGCAATGTCGTTGGTGTGGGGGCATGGCCTGTCAGGTTGGTAGAGGAGTCAGGTGTGGAGCCTTGTGGCAAGCGATGCATGAGGGCTTCTAAGTCCGAACGGGTGACATAGTTAGGAGGTGGGTCTTCATGGACGGTCAAGGGGTGGTGGTTGGCTGGGACGTAACGGGCTCCTGAGCCCTCAGACGGAATAAGTTGGTAGGCAGGCGCAACAGATGGTTGATATATGACCGGAGCTGGTAGTGGTAATTGTATGTGGGCATGGGTGGGTGGTCAGGGCATGTCCACCACTTGACCGGTTGTTTGGTGTTGTTTAGCTAGGTAAGGGTTAGGCTCCATCTCAATGGAGTTGTGGGTTTCAAATGAGCTTCGTGTCGACGTGGGCTGGGGGGGGCCGCGACAGGGTGAATTTGTTGCAGTACGGGACCAAGGTCTGCCTGAGGTCTTCGTGATGGCCTGACAGGATGCAGCACATCAGCTGCAGGAGGTGCAGATGTCGCAAGTCTTACCGCCAAAGGTCTAGAAGATTGTGGCGGCGGTGGTCGCGACACTAGGGCCTGAGCGACGTCAAGAGCCAACCCAGGTCCGGAAGGTTGGACTGGTGCAAGGGTTTGTTGGGGGGCCATCGTCTGCATGGATATTTGCATTTCCATGATGACTGTCATAAGAGTAGCCTGCGAGTCCTGTAGGTTGGCTATAGCGGGCGTGAATTGTTGGATGGCTGCATTGACTGCAACCTGTATGTCAGGTGCGATAGCTAGTGGCTGGTCTTGGGGACGCATGGCACTAGTCCCTTCTTGTTCACCAAGGTGATCCTCCTCTTGTACGGTGCGGATGAGGCCTTGGTTGGTAGCCCTCGTAACTCTTCGTCGTGGAGGCATGGTGCCTAAGTGTGGAAGATAGGCAAACTGCAATATGATGCTCACCTCCCCAGCTGAGTCGCCAAAATGATGCCAAGGAAAGTGGGTTCGTACCTACGTGGAGGTGTCACAAAGGCTGCAGTCCGCGTCAGCTTCCAAGTATACAAAGTGAGAGACAGCAAGGGAGGAGTAAAGGCTGAGAGCAAGGCTTCCCAAACAGGCCTTGAGGAGTGGCAGTGCTGCGGAGACGAGGCCGAGACGAACAGGGCCGGCAGTCGACAGTCCAAGTCAGGGTCCGAGTCGGGGTCCAATGTTACGGTCTAAAGTTATGTTTCTCTCACTAGAACCCAAGAGCTCCTAAATTCTAGAGTGAGAAAGTGGGTTTTTGTAAGAATGAGCAAAAGTCCCTTTTTTGAGTTGTAAAGTTCACTATTTATAGGAGACATCGTGCTTATGTCATAAAGTGCCACATGTCGTCCCCTGGGAGTGACACGTCACCAGGGGGTCCCAAAATACCGGTTCTCCGTTGGACTGCCGGTTCCCAAATTCACGTTGCCTGCCCCACACATCGTTGCTCTACCTGTCTGAGAAGACTGACCACACCGCGGTAGCATGATCAGAGTAAGCTCGTTGCCCCAGCCACCGATCTAAGTCCTTACTGAATCCCACAGGCCTGGCAGTGGTGGGGAAGACCCGACGCCCAGCTACTAGGTGGACAAGGCGCGATGCCCTCCAAAGACCTGCTCCGTCTCGGAGTGACCCAGGGGTCATAGTCCCTAGGGGTGCCGACGCGAGCCCCCAGTGCCAGAGCACGTAGGCCAGTCACACAGGCACTCTGGCAGAGATAGTGTCCCGGAGGAGTCGCCAATCCCGCTGTGAAGGGTCCTTGTGCCGGAGCACTACAAACGGTGCCCCCAGGAATAAAGATGCGATAGCTTTATGGTAACGAGCCTATCCCGCTGCGAAGGGTCCTCGTGCCTAAGCACAACGAACGGAGCCCCCCGTGACTATGACGGCAATGGCTTTGTGGTAACGAGCCCATCCCGTGGCGACGATGGCTTTATGGTAACGAGCCCATCCCGTTGCGAGGGGTCCTTATGTCGGAGTACTATGAACGGAGCCCCCCGTGATTGTGACGGCGATGACTTTATGGTAACGAGCCCATCCCGTGGCGGCGATGGCTTTGTGGTAATGAGCCCATCCCGCTGTGAGGGGTCCTCATGTTGGAGCACTACGAACGGAGCCCCCTGTGATTGTGACGGCGATGGCTTTGTGGTAACGAGCCCATCCCGCTGCGAGGGGTCCTCATGCCGGAGCACTACGAACGGAGCCCCCTGTGATTGTGACGGCGATGGCTTTGTGGTAACGAGCCCATCCCGCTGCGAGGGGTCCTCATGCCGGAGCACTACGAACGGAGCCCCCTGTGATTGTGACGGCGATGGCTTTGTGGTAACGAGCCCATCCCGCTGCGAGGGGTCCTCATGCCGGAGCACTACGAACGGAGCCCCCTGTGATTGTGACGGCGATGGCTTTGTGGTAACGAGCCCATCCCGCTGCGAGGGGTCCTCATGCCGGAGCACTACGAACGGAGCCCCCTGTGATTGTGACGGCGATGGCTTTGTCGTAACGAGCCCATCCCCCTGCGAGGGGTCCTCATGCCGGAGCACTACGAACGGAGCCCCCCGTGATTGTGATGGCGATGGCTTTGTCGTAACGAGCCCATCCCGTGGCGGCGATGACCTTTGTGGTAACGAGTCCATCCCGATGCGAGGGGTCCTCGTGCCAGAGCACTAACACATTATATTTTGGATTTTCCTATGAAGGGCCTGTTCGGGCACACTTTAGGGCTCAATTCATAACTTCCGAAAAATTACGTAATTTTTTTTGTCACTTTTTTTTTTGCTCATTGCACCTTAGGCATGCTAGTTAGCCCATTTGTATCAATTTCGGGAAAAAACGAGACACATTATTTTTGGGTTTTCCTATGAAGGGCCGGTTCGGGCACACTTTAGGGCTTAATTCATAACTTCCGAAAAATTACGTAATTTTTTTTGTCACTTTTTTTTTTTGCTCATTGAACCTTAGGCACGCTAGTTAGCCAATTTGTATCAATTTCGGAAAAAAAAACGAGACACATTATTTTTTGAGTTTTCCTATGAAGGGCTTGTTCGGGCACACTTTAGGGCCCAATTCATAACTTCCGAAAAATTACTTAAGTTTTTGTCACTTTTTTTTTTGCTCATTGCACCTTAGGCACGCTAGTTAGCCCATTTGTATCAATTTTGGAAAAAAAAAACGAGACACATTATTTTTGGGTTTTTCTATGAAGGGCCTGTTCGGGCACACTTTAGGGCCCAATTCATAACTTCTGAAAATTTCTGTAATTTTTTTTGTCACTTTTTTTTTTCTCATTGAACCTTAGGCACGCTAGTTAGCCCATTTGTATCAATTTCGGAAAAAAACAAATGAGATACATTATATTTTGGGTTTTCCTATGAAGGGCCTGTTCGGGCACACTTTAGGGCCCAATTCATAACTTTCGAAAAATTACGTAATTTTTTTATCACTTTTTTTTTGCTCATTGCACCTTAGGCACGCTAGTTAGCCCATTGTCCAAAATCAAACAATAGTAATAATAAGGCTAATTCAATTTCAAACCTTAATATCCAAAATTCAACAATAGTAATAATAAAACATACGAACGTCTACTACATCTCAGGATAATGGTAAGGAAGGCGTCTAGCTACACCCTTTTTCAGCTCCCAGGTTATCCTATATCTAAACGTCAAGGCATCATTTCGAGACCACGTATCATATTCGAGTACATCTGAGCGAGCTATGTAGTCCATGTACTTGAAGACGTAAATCCCGCAATCATGACTATTATATTGCTTTGGTCAGTTTTCTATCGTCACGACCGTCCAAGGATCTATCATTGTTTTGCTCGTGATGGCTTCCAACTTAAAATGTCGACACGCTAGTGGAATGATAGTAGTCTGCATCCAACAATAAAAAAGGTTATCAAGCCTATGTAACAAGAAGAATAGACTATGAGCGAAGGTCAAGATATAAACTAACCACCGCATTGATGTACGTGGAGTACATTTGCGCCAGCTGCCGACCAGGTCCGTCTTCCCTTAGGCTATCGTATATGTGGACCACTTTGTTCTCTAGAAAGAGAACTAATAGGAAGAAGTGGCTTGCATGAAGAACAGGTAGCATGATTAGGTTCGCCTCAGCTGCGTGACATTGATAGTCCGCGTTCAAGTAGGAAAGCACGTTTGCAGATGGTCGCCATTCACCCTTGCTTGTCCCTCGCATCCTCCTCCATTCTGTGAACTCCTTCATGCTATTCACCATGAAGGGGATAACAAAAAAGGCATACATGTTGAGCTTCAAAGTTTGGCAGGGGTTATAATTTAGCTCTCTAACACGGAGCATATCTATATAAGCGTCAATGAGAAAATTTGAAATATTTGTGTTCGGCGCTAACAGTCTTAGATCAGAGTGAGCTAAGAATGAAGCAACAGGAAAGTGTGCTGTAGCGATTGGCTCATTCCCAAAGTAGTGCCAGTCGATCCAATCTCATTTGGCCGGACTCAATGGCTTCGTCGGTTGTCCTCTATCCAACCGGATGGTTGGGCGCGATGCCTGGATTCCTACTTGGGTCACCTGAATCTGGGGCTGAGAGTCGTACGCGTCAGGAGGCAAGCGAGTAGACGGCACCCACACCTGACTCTGGGGCTGATAGTCTACGCGTCAGGAGGCAAGCGACTAGACGGCTCCCCTTGGTAACCCCGGTACGCAAGACTAAAGTTTTGAACTTCAGTCTTGTACCTCTCAATGGACCTCTTGAGATTGTCAGGAGCTTGCGCGACAAACCAGTCAAACCCCTCCAGCTGCTTGAACACCTCAGTGCCCTGGTCAACCTAAAAAACATGCATACAAAATATGGCTAATCATTTCAGGCATGGTAGATAGGGTGCGCAAATAAAAATTGAAACAATACTAGCATGACTTACAATGTTCAATGCCCAGAACTGGTCATAGATCTCATGTGGCGCATACGATGTCTTCCTCGCCTGGGAAGGGCGATTCACCCTCGTGCGCGTCACCTTGAGAAACCATTGCAGGTACTCCTCAATGCTGATGCTGTCAGCCTTCAGCGATACAAGGCTATCATATGTTTCTTGCCAAGTATTCCACAGTTGCACCTTGTCGCTCAACAAAATCAAGGCATCAGGCACCTCGAAGTTCGGCCCTCGACCACTCCTGTATGGCCGCATGTCTACAGCGGGTTTTGGTATCCCTTGTAGACAGCCAGCTTGCCTCATAGCTCGATTGGGCATCTGAAACTCACATACTTCGAAGTGAATAAGCGGCACCCGAACCAAACCTGCCAGCACGTACGACACCGGAAGTTGCCAACACCACTCATCCAACCTATGCATCACCTTGCTATATGGCTGCCACGTCACCTGGGATGCATTGAGTATCTCTAGTTTTTTTACAAATGAAGCCTCCCGGAATGCTGCACACTCCGTAGAATGGGTCGAATCATGTTCCACGTCCATGGCGGGGGCGCATGGTGTGGTGAATAAGTGTGATGCTCGAAGGCCTGTATCATGATTATGGCGCGGCGACGAACGTCGCGGGGCAATACTTGGTGCCGGGGGCACGCATCATGAGAATGGCACACGGGCGCGGCGACGCACGGGCTCGGCGATGAACATCGCGGGGCAATACTTGGTGACGGGGGCACGGATAATGAGAATGGCGTAGGGGCGCGACGACGAACGTCGCGGGGCAATACTTAGTGCCGGGGGCAGAGATCATGATAATGGCGCATGAGCGCAGCGACGAATGTCACGGAGCAATACTTGGTGCCGGGGGCACGCATCATGAGAATGACGCATGGGCGCGGTGATGAACGTCCCGGGGCAATACTTGGTGCCGGGAGCACGCATCATGAGGATGGCGCACGGGCGTGGCGACAGCGCATGGACGCGGGTCTGGTGTCCCGGATATGGGACATGAGTTGAGTGTGCCTGTTATACCAAAATAATGAGTGCAATATGCAGTGATGATAAAGTTGGGGATGATGACACGGGGTTCGTCGGCGACGGTCATTCGACGGTAGCGCGTGACTTTGAGCGACGAACGTCACGAGAGTGACGCACGGTCGAGGACATCGGATGACGGACGCCACGAGGTTGTTGTGTATGGGTCAGTAAAGCTTTGTGCCCGCACAAAACATGGTTCAGAACAATGTGGGCAAAAAGGGCGGCAAAGCCGGGGGTTTTGGGGGAAGGCCAAGGCCAACCCCCTGGAGAGGTCGAGGCCAAGGCCACCTTTCTCCTTTTGGTGAACTTCGGGTGTGCCGACGGTTGGTGTTTTGATAGGCAACGATGAATTTGGAAGTTGCGTTGCGACGAGCGTGTTGACGTGAATCATACCCACGTGACGGACAAGGTGCCAAAGTCACATACGAAGCGCGTACGAGGCGAACAAAGCGCGAAAACGACCCTATGTGAAAAGTGAACCATCGGGGGGGGGGGGGGGAGGCCAAGGCCAACCCCCCATGGAGGCCGAGGGCGACCCCCCATGGAGGCCGAGGCCGACCCCATGGCCTTGGGGGAGGCTGAGGCCGACCCCATGGGGTGGGCCAAGGCCTTTGCCCTTGACCCCGTCGCTCCGATTGCGCCGTCGGTCGATGTTTTTGATGAAAATGTGTTCGAATGATCTCGGCATGACGGTCGCGCTCTCGTGAGTCATGCTAACGCGAAATAAATTACGCCTAAGTCGAGCATGAAGCACGTGAAACGAGAAAAAGATGTGTCTTGGGTGCGCGCGCGCTGGCCAGTTCGATCGTGTCTGCGCCAAGCGGGACCCCCAGGGGGCCATTGGGTCCGACTAGAATAGGTTGAGAACAACTACCTATCTAAAATGGTGACAAATGAGATTTTATAGCTTTTTTTTAAAAATCACAAAATAAAAGTTTAAATAGTGAATAACCACTACTAATTTTTATAATCTACAATTTATTTTATCGAATTCACCTTATAATTATGGTACTTGATTTTTAATAAGATTTTATACTATTAACTTTAATTTTACACTGGGCGACTCGTATTATTAACTTGAGTTTTACACATTTTATTTTTACACGTTTTGTCACGCAATTAGGGAGATGTCTTTACATCGATTGACAAATTTCTTCTCGTGCGGAGATCATCTGCAAAAAGGAGGTTGATCCTCTCACTAAAAGGTTTATTTGACTGGACCCACGTTAACCCGACCCATTTACACCCCGCCCAACGAAACGCTGCATCTACCCTGTGAGAGAGCGACCGCACTAGGACCCTTTCTCCTTTCCCGTCACTTCCTCCATCTTTCTCTGGTCTGCAAAATTTTTGAGGATGTTGTGGGTGGACAAGTACAGACCCAAAACCCTAGACAAGGTCGCGGTTCACGAAGAAGTGGCTCAAAACCTCAAGAAATTGGTGAGACATGCTTCCAAATCTTAAGGTTTTAATTTTTTTTTCTAATTGTTCATATATAAATAGGTTACGGAGCAAGATTGTCCCCATTTGCTCTTCTACGGCCCACCGGGTTCGGGCAAGAAAACCCTAATTATGGGCCTGCTCAGACAAATGTTTGGACCCGGAGCTGAGAAGGTATACCTCTTACTTAATTTGGTTTATTTCATTGTCTTATCATTTATTTGGAATTTCGTGTTGGGATTAGGTAGAGGTTAAGGTCCTTGCGTGATGAAATCCTTGGGTGTTGTCGAGAAACCGTTTGCTAACTGCCTCCTCCCTTATCTAATTAGGCATTTATGTGTTTTGTGCTTGTTGTTTTGATAGTGTCACCCTTATACCCATGGGTGCCATTATGCTTTGCTGATATAGGTGTTTTAATCCAAATTTTTACAGGTCCCTTTGTAACACTGTTTACCTCTTCTGACCCCCCTTGCTGAGAGTGGCTGGACCTTGTAATCTTGTCTTTGGGAGTTGTTCAATCTTCTCGTGTTGAGATTCCATACGGTGAATTATCCAGTTGATAAAGACTTTTGGAGGATAGGCATTTACCTTTCTTGATCATTCTCCTATCAAACTGCCTGCAGGTTCAATTAGGTCTGTCCCTCTAGGTCAACATTAGGTAGGGTAGTGGAAGAACCACATCTTTTTCTATCTTAATTTCATTTAAATTGGAACTGGGGTGGATTTGAGCCCCCTCCGACAGCTTAAATCTATAAGCCACAACGCCTACCTTAGCAATTACTTGGTAAGGGCTATATCATTTGGCTGAAATCTCGATGTGTCTCCTAATGGCTATTGATGTCTGTCTGCATGGTTGAAGCCTTAGAGACACCCTTATCTCCCGCTTCAAATGTGCTTTCTGTCGGTGGTTGTCTGCATAATGCTTCATTCTTTCTTAAGCTTTAACCATAAATACCTTTGATAATTTCGAGCATAGCTCCTCTCCTGGAGAAAATCATTGATTGCAGCACCTTTGATCTTTCAACTTGCAGCAGTTTTTAGGCCTTTGGTTGGTACCCATATGGTACCTCGTAGGGAGACCTTGGATTGTAGAAACGATGGTGTTGTTGTGCCCAACCTCTGTTAGGATAAGCCATTTTGCCCATCTTTTACGCCTGTCAACCACCCCTCTCAAGTAGTTCTCAAGACACCTGTTCTTTCTACCAGTTTTGCCATCAGTTTCTGGATGGTATGAGGTGCCATGTTTAAGGGTGGTACTAAGTGTTTTGAAGAGATGTTGCCAGAATTCCCCCTAAATATGTTGTCCCTAACACCTACAATGGACTCGGGCTGTGTAATTTGGAGACGGTGTCAAAAGAATTGATGGGCTACTACTTGGGCAGAATAATGGTGGGCGAGCGCTAGGAAATGAGCTGATTTGTTGAGTCTGTCCGCCACCACTAGGATAGTCTTTTTCTTCAAACATTGGAAGTCCATACATAAAATCCATGGATGGGTATGACTCAGGCTGCCCTTATAATTTGAAGATGGTGTCAAAGAGAATATATATATATATATATATATATATATATATATATATATATATATATAATGGGAAAAGCTTTTGTGTTGTTATGCAGCAAAAAGATAAGTTTGCCCTTATACCAATCTCAAATTTATTAAATCATTCAGGGTAAATATGTAATATCTGGGGCCAGATTTTAACAGCCTTAGATTATACTTTCTTCCTAGCCGTCATTGCCTCCCACAGTGCATAGCGGCAGAGCACGCGAACGATAGCAATAACACGGCATGACAACGACGATGATAGTATGGCACAGCAACCGCGACGACAACAGGGCCTGTTAATGGCGGTGAGATCGTTGGTAAATCACTTTCTTGCACTTCTTATTGTCCTTGAATACCACCGGCAGTTCGTTAGATCCCCCCGGTGGTTCATTGCTATGGTGGTGGCGCTAAGGTGTGGGGGATTGTTATGGATGATGGGGGCAACCACAGGAGGCTGCCATGGTGGTTGGGGTGGCAATAGGGGTTGCCGGCGTGATGGAGTGACGGTGGCGGATGATGGTGGAGTCGGGGGAAGGTGGTGCTTGCAATAGGGGTATGGTGGTGACAGCAAGTATGGTGGCGGCGACTTGGCATGGTGGCGATGGCTATGGAGAAAGAAAAAAGAATTAGGTTTAGGGTTGTGAATTTTATGAAATGACATCTGTACCCTTAATGGATTAACACACGAGCTTTATGTAAGGGTATAATTGTCCATTTTATTCTTTGCCATAGAAAAACCTTTAATGACATAGTAACACAAGAGACTTCCCCTACATATATATATATACACACATATATGTTTAAAAAATATGTGTATATATATATGTGAATATATGTGTATGTATAGATGTGTGTGTGTGTATACGGGACGTAATCCCTGGCCCCCGCAGGCAACTTAACTTACGTTGCCAGCACAATGTGGTTGTCCATCTATCCACGATGGATGGACCATATCTAATTAAAAAAAAAACACGTCGTCTGCTACATGTATCGGATGGGGATTTTGATCAAAATGCCTCGGAGGGACTCGTCGGCAAATAGGTGCGAGCATGGTAAACTTCACCGTCTGCTACTTAATGTAGCGGACGGTGCTACATAATGTAGCAGGTGGTGAAGTTTACTTCAAAGGAAAAAAAAAGATCTGGCCTGCAATGGATGAACGGGCAGTGGTGTTGACAATTTAACTTAAGTTGCGTGCAAGCAATTGATCAACTCCCTATATATATGTACACACACATATATATACATATAAACCACCACCACTTGGATAGTTTGTTTCCTCAAACTTTGGAAGTTCATTTATGAAATCCATGGATAGGTCTGACCAGACATCTTGTGAGACTTTGTAAGCTCATGGATAGGTCTTACTGGACCTGTTGTGGGACTGGTGGGGGTTGTAGGTGACCAGGGTAGCTCACATTCTCACTTTTAACCCTTTGGCAGGTATAACAGTTGTACACGCAGTCTTGTACTTCTTTGCTCAGATGGGGCCACCAAAACTGTGTGAGATCCTTCTGTCGGTGGCATTAATCCCTGAGTGCTCCCAAACCCTAAGCTGTGTGACTCCTGTAACATTGGAAGTCCGAGGTTACCATTGCTTCCCACATCTCATCTTTCCCTGTACTTCAGTGGTTCTTCTTCTTTAGTGAACTCTGACGCATCAATGGGGCTAGAGGTCATTTTTAACGTGCCTTTTGAAGAATTGGGTCCTCTAAAATATTGTCCTCTAGCTCTATCATCCAAAGAGGTCTTATGGATGTGACGCCTTAGCATGTGGCTTGCCCTTGTCTAGAGGCAATCTGGAGAGGGCTTTTGGAGCTCCATTCTCTAAGCCTTTTTTATGGTGTATCCAGTGTTGTTAAAGCCGCAAGCGCACCTAAGACGGAAAAAGTCCCTGGAGCCTAGGGGCAGGGGCACGCTTTTTCGAAGCAAGGCGCAATATTAAAATAAATAAAAATAAATAAATAATAGTGCATTAAAACAATAAAATTACGTAAAAAAAATTCTGAACATGATAATTAACAATCTTCTAAACAATAGAAAAAGTTTCAAATACCATAACATCATAATTTAACAAGCTTCCAACATTATAAGTGTCTTAAATCCACTGAAGAATAGCAAATCACTAAGTTTTAAGAGAACATAACACCACCGTCCTCAACATCGCTAAGGGCCAAGGCAGCAATGCATTCTTCAAACGAAATCATAGGCTCTAAGTGTGGTAGAGACTACTCCTCAACTTCATCTTCTTCGTCTACCAAGTGGATTGAAAAACTAGATATATTTGACGTTGCAGCCCTACCTGATGACGGCCTTACACTTCTTGTTGTTGACCTTGAATGGTAGTTCGGCTCCGTGCTACCTAAAGGGTCACTTTCAAACACTTTGTCACTGTCTTCTTCTGCATCTTCATCAGGCCTCCTAAGCAACACTCATTACTTTCATCGATATTATCCAATAGAATAGGATCAATCGTGTCGCGCGAATTGTATTGTTGCTTTAACGCTCTATTGTATTTCACAAACACCAAATCATTCAAGCGACTTTGTTCAAGCCTATTCCCTTGTCTTGCTATGAAGCTGTAAAGTACTGTAAACAAATTGATTAGTAGTCATTGCATAAGAAATAAATATGAATGTTAGCATAAAACTTTACTACTAGATTTAGACTTACATGCTAAAAAACGCTCCAGTTACGTTCACGGCCAGAAGCACTACAAGTGAGACTCAAAACCTTTATTGCAAACTTTTGCAAGTGAGGTGTTGATGACCCATATGAAGCCCACCATTCTGCTGTTCAATGCATGAAAATTGCAAAACTAATAAGTGACAACTATTCATTAATTTACACATTATAGCGAGTGCTATAAAACAAAAAAATGGTACATGGTGCCTTTCTATCTCTCATCCTCTTTGACATGGGATTCCCAAATAGACCCTCCTCTCTCTTATACTTACTCAACTCATTGTCAATTGCATCTTATACTGTCATATCAAGTTTCAACCTTTGAATGCAATCAGACATACCTGTCATAACAGTTTCATCACTCTCAATGTTTGGGGTTGAGTAGTAATACTCAGGGTTCAAGAAATAACCAGCCGCATGCAAAGGACGATGGAGTTGAATTCTCTATCTATTGTCAATAATCTCAAAAACCTCCTTGTACTTCAACTCGTTCCCTTGGAAAGCACTTGCAATAGCATCTTTATCTTTATCCATAGCCTTGTAAATGTAACCTATTCGAGGTTTTTCTCACCATCAACCAATCTAAGTACTGGAATAAGAGGGCATGCTACCTTTAATGCATACACAACATTATTCCAAAACGAAGGCATTAATACTATTTTTGCCACTCTTTTGCCTCGTAGCTCCTTTGACCATTTGCTATTGCCCCACTCTTCCGACATAAACATTTTTTTCAAGTTATTTTGCTCTTCATGAATCCTTGACAAAGTGATAGTGGCAGTAGCAAATCTCGTTTTGCTAGGCCTAAGCAACTCTCTTTTTGCAAATTTCCTTAACATATTTACAACACTCGAGCGATTATATATGTAACTGTTCAAAGCAAGAGCCCTTTGAAATGTTGACTTCATCTTAGGTAACCTAAATATGTCCTCTAATATCAAGTCAATGCAACGCGCAACACAGTGTCCAAAATAGGTGTGGATAAATCACGCTCCAATAACTTGCCTATCATACATAATTGCAAATAAATTGAAAAATTAAATATTAAAGTATCTAATAGCTAATAATATAGTATATATTAATATTAAAACTTAAGTTACTTGAGCCATATTATATATTAAAATATATTAACCTGCCTTTACATTGTTTGAGGCACTGTCAGTGACAACTTGAACTACATTCTTTGGTCCGACCTTCTCAATAGTCTTCTTAATTAAGTCATACATCAAATCTCCGGTCTTTGAATATTCAGAAGGATCGACGGACTCAAGAAACAAACTTCCTCTAGGACTATTCTGTAAAAGTTAATTAAAGTCCTTTCTTTCTTGTCCTTCGATCCATCGCACATAATCGAACAACCGGTTTACTCCCACTCTTTTTCATGATCCTTCATCAACTTACGCATATTATCCACCTCTTTCTGCAGTAGGGTAACCCTAATCTCATGATAACTTGGTGGCTTTAAACTCGGACCCTAAGAAGCACGGATTTCGGTGCGGGTGCGGATACGATACGGGTGCGGATACGCGGATAGGGCATTTTTGAAAATTTTAGTATACGGGTGCGGCTGGGATACGGCAAATATTTTTTATATATTTTTTATTATGTACAATTATTATTAAATTTCTAAGCAATTTGGATCTTAAAAAGTGTATAAAAAGACGGAGTGCAATTTAATTCAACCATTCAACAGTAGTACAATACCATCAAATACATAAAAACCACCACCAAATAGATCATATGTATATAACAAAAGTGGCAATATAGCATCAAAGTTTGCAAAATTGGTTTCAACATTCCTCAATTTTTAACTATTGAACCGCTGCTTTAAGCCTTTGACACATGTTAAACAATAAACACTGTATAAATTGGTTCTAACTTTCAATTCACAATCCACATCATAGTCACAGAAGGTAGCAAAGAGAGATTTGAAGACAGAAGAAAGGAAGAGGAGACTTATCTTTGGAGAAATGCTGCTGGAGGTGACTAGAAGTCTTCTCGGGTGATCGCCGGTGGTCGCCACAGGTTGCCTGAGGTCGTCGGAGGTCGCGGGTGGTCGCTGGAGGTCGCTGGAGGTCATGGGTGGTCGCTTGTGGTCGCGGCTGGTTGCGGGTGGTCGAGGGTAGTCACCGGTAGTCGCGGGTGGTCGTCGGTGTCGCGGGTGGTCGCGATGGTTTTCGGTGGTCGCGGCTGTTCGATGGTGTCGACGGTGGTCGCTGCTGTTCGGTGGTGTTGTGGGTGGTCGTGGCTGTTCGATGGGTGTTGCGGGAGGTCGCCGGTGTTGACGGAGGTAGCCGCTGTTGCGATCTCTCTTTCTCTCTATCAGATGAGTGTGCCCTAATTTGGTAAGTAACACTGATTTTATGTTTTCACCCTTACAAAATTTAAATTTCATGTTTAACCCCCGAAATATCTTCTGGAAATTATGTTTCAACCCCCGAAGTGTCGGATCCGCACCCGAACCGTATCCTATCCGCACCCGAGCCGCACCCGAATTTCGACAAATAAAAAAAATAAATAGAAATTAACGGGTGCGCACCCGACACGCACCCGAGCCACACCCGAGGCGCACCCGCGTCCGATGCGCACCCGACCCCGATACTCCCCCCCTTTTGAAGCACCCGTGCTTCATAGCCCGGACCATATTGCCCAATAGCCTAACCATAGCCGTAAAGCTGTCAAAGTTCACGGCATTGAATGCAATCCCCACATCATAAAAAAATCTTGCTATTGCACCACAAGCCCAATTTCTCATCTCCTTTTTTGCTTCTTCATTTTCAAACACCGTGCATTGGTTCATCTTTCTCTTTCCCACTACCTCTTCCGGGTCCGAGGTGAAGTATACGTCAATGGGCCCTTAGCCTTTGGATTCCTACGAGGAGGTTGACAAGAACTCCCGGTGGATGAAACTCCCTTCTTCCTGGATATCTCAACTACATCATCATCCTCGTCCTCTTCTTCATCATTGAAAACGTTATCAAAATTTGGTATGCACTTAGCTAGTTCTTTCTTTTCCTTGACAAACTGTAGCAATTCCTTCATCTTATTTCTTACATGTTCTGGGCACTCTTGACATGTGGAAGCATTCCTATAACCTCCAGCAAGCTGTTGCTTATGTCGATAAATACCGCCAAAAAATTACAAGTGACTGCATTTTTATCGCTCGAATTAGCGGTACGTCCATATTTCTAAGCTGGGTCCTTTGTATAGGTGCTTGCGGTCGACATGTTTATTCCTGAGATTGAAGTATATGATGATACTCAATCACATGCACACCACCCGTCTGCCCATTCCAGTCAATACACACACCACATCACGGTCAACACAAAACACCCCGAATTGGTAGTTATGACCCAGATTGCAACGGTGGCCACTCGAAATCACATGCCGCAGCATTTCTAGTTTCAACAATCAATATAGACAGCCATGGAGGCTTCACTTTGCCACAAGACAATGGGGCTTCTTAGCTAAAACGCCGCAAAACTCGTCCTTGATCTTCAGCCATGGCAAAACGCAGCACCACTATGACTGCCATTGGATTTTGGATTTTCTAAAATAGTAAAACTACCACTACCACCATCTGATAATTGTTCAATGATCGGCTGTACTCCATTAAAAGCTAGACGTCACCGTCACCACCACCACTAAATCGACCACCATCGGCCGATAGGAAATGGGCTGTGGTGGCACGATATTATGAGACAGATGATGGTGGACGCTGAGCGTCATCGCCGGTGGTCATTGGTGGACGCCGGTTAACGCTGGTGTGCATTTGTCGCCTTCGTCCCGATCTCTCCTCTCTCTCTCTGCTTATCCATTTCTTTTCTTTTTCTCCCTCCCATTTACTACTCTCTCTCTCTCTCTCTTTTTGGTTATTTTTTTTATTACCTACACCAATGTAACGGCTGTTATTCACTTCCACTCTTAATATCTTTGTATCTCCTAGTCTTGAACCCATGTGCAAAAATCATTTGCAATTATCACTGCTAAAGGACTAAAATTTACCATTTAAGTACTTGTTGCTAAAGATCACAAGTTATGATATCCCTATCGTCTTCAATAATAATCAACTAGATTATACCATAAACCCAACTCTAGGTGCGGGGTATTACATTAATTGGTTGTGAACCTGGCTTCAATAGTATGTGGTGATTTGTCGTGGGTGTTGTGTTTGGGGGTTGGGGGGGGGGGGTTCAATTAGATACTTGGAAGACATCTGCGTATTCTTTTTATGAATGATCAATTTGTGGAGGTTTGGAGTTGTAGGTGATGTAGCAGTCCAGCAAACAGCTGCATATAGATGGTGACTTTGTGTTTCGTTAGGTACCTGTGCGTGGATTTGGCTTTTAGGCACTTGCAGCTGATCCTTAGGGCCACGGGTTTTCCTGTGAATTGCTCTTTTTGGTTATTTAGGTCAAAGGACATGGTTGAAGTTGACATCTGCTTACTATCTTAACCTCTGTACCCTGGAGACAATCACAACCTCCAAGTGTTAAGACTCTCAACTAAGTGGTTAAAATGGAACCCCTTGAATAGTCCATCAAAATGCAGGACCTTAGTTGCACAAAGCGGGGGCGGGTGCGGGGGCGGGGAGGCGTAAGCACCAAGAAGAATTTGAGGTTGGGAGTGGCTTGAATAAATAAATGCGTAAAGAGTATTATCATTTGTTTAGCATAGTTTACATAGATAGTAACAACAGATAAGGAGACTTTAAGGACTTGAAGGAAGAGAGAAACAAGGAATTGAGTTAAAAAGAGCTTGATTTTCATGTATTCTATCACTTGTTCCATGTATCTCTATCCAACTAGCGGGATGGAGTTCCCATCTTAGCTTGGGACTAGATCTCATGGAGCTCCTAACTTGGGATCGCAAAAGCGAGTTTCCGAGAGAGAAACGTCACCATATTAGGAGTTTCCTGCAACTAAGTGTAGGACACCAGTTGTCACTGAATAATTTTATGCCATCTGCAATAGCTATAGAGAAATGGGTGGTGGGGAGGATAACACAACCTAATCTCTTTGCTGTGCTCCGGTGGGGTCTAAGAAGTTACGGATTGCACCATAATGTACAAGGATAGTGAATTCCTTGTGGTTTAGCTTGCATGTGAGGTCTAAGGTGTTTGGGGCAGGGCTACCCGACAAGGCATGGATTATGATCATGTTATCTCCACCATTGGGTATTGTTTCCTCATTAATTTTGGGTGGGGCATTATATGGGGGTGACTTGTCTTGATTGTAAAGTGGGGAGGTGGCTTGCTCAATAGGATTCTCTGGTTCATCCACCTCCTTAGTGGAACCTGGGTTTTTTAACCTTGTGCCCTCGGTAGTAGTTCTCATCAGACATAAACAAATGCGGCTCTCTTTCGTGTTGATACCGGAGGCAGTGATGCGTTCGACGTTAGTTGGGTAAGGAGGTCTAGATGAAAGGGTATTAGGTGGAGCGTGGTATGTAGGATTGGTGTTAGGTGATGCTTGGTGGCTTGGCGGGAGGGTGGAGAGTATGCTTTTTTTGGGGGGTGGTGAATAACTCTTGGTGGAGTCAAATGGAACCTATGTTACATGGACCGTTCACTTTGGGGTGAAGGGGCGGTGCTGATACGACCCGACACGAACATTAGTATGGGATTTGTGCTGACTCGTCATTCGCTAGTTGGATACGCCACGTTGATAGTTCCGTTAGAAGAAGCCGGTGGAAGAAGATCAAGGTAAGAAGAAGGGCTGCAGATCTGGTCCTTGAGGGAAGAAGAGGAGGAGGAGGAGGAGGAGGAGGAGGAGGAGGAAGGAGGAGGAGAAGAAGAAGAAGAAAAGGAGGGGCAGGGATGGATGGAGGGAGGCAGGGGGTACCTTTTAATCACATTGAAGGCAGATAGGCTGTTGACCTTTTGTTAATTGATTGATGAGCTGTTCTTCTTTTTTCCTTCTTTCTTTTGGGAAAAATATAATTCTCAACCCCAAGTTTCATAAAAATATTGAACACGACCCAAATTAAGTAAAAACCTCTAATATGACCCATGTAAACTCATGACACTACACTTAACTACTCTTAATAATCAAACTCTATAAGTTCAAATGTATCCTCGTGCGTGTATCCGACTAAGGATCTGTGTCCTCGTATCCGAAGTTTCAAAAAGTAGGCGAGTTTGACACTTAGATATGTATCCAATCTGGATGCCGACACTGAGTCCATGTAACATAGATTGGAGTGGTACATGTCCAGAGGTTGAGTGTGGGAGGGCTTAGGCTGTGGTTTGTTGCAGTTGAAGGTTTGGGACAGGGTGGCTTCCTGTTGTCTAGCTATGAAAATTGTTCTCTTAGGGCCTTGGGTACAGATTTCTCCACATCCAACCTGATATCTGTTTGAGTCCCCACCCATATAGCTATTTATAAAGTAAACTTTGTCTCGGTGATTGGGCTCTTGAAACGCAGCCCTTAATTCCTTGTTGAAATATGACTGAACTGAACCCATTTATCTCACTTTGTTCGACTCACCAGTAGTGTTTGCTTAAAATAATATAGCAAATCCGGTATATAAATACCCTACAAAGGCATTCCATGAAGCTAACCCTTTTGGTTTGATGTAAGAGTAACACCAATTTTGAGCCCTACCATGAAATTGCACAGAAGCAAACCTGACTACCACTGTTCCATCAATTTGATGAAATCCAAGTATTGCTCTGCTTTGCAAACCCAGCCACAGGGTTCTTCCCAGCAAAACGTGGGAACTACAGCTTAGGTATTTTAGAATGTGCGAGAAGGGTGTAGTACCTGAGTTACTGGTGTTGCCAATAGTGTGTTGTAAGAAATGTTGATTTGGTTGTTTAACCCGTGAATTGAGGTCTCAGGCTCAGCTTAACAAGGAGGTTTTCCTTTGATGTGTTTGGTGAGCTCAAGCAGGACTGATATGATGTTTTCCATCTGGTTGGTAAATGTTCAAGTGAACCGAAGAGCTGAGCAGTGGTGCCGTAGAAGCCTTCGTCCATTTCTGGGATCTTAATGACGTGGGCATCAATTCTGGAGAATCAAGTGGAATTTCAAGCTTCCACGAGGTGTAGATACTCGTCCATTTGTTTGTTGGTCCAATAGTAATTGAAGATGGTGAATGGTTGCATATGAAACCAGACGGTCATGCGTGAGTTGATATGGTGGCGCATGGTTACCTGATCGTAAAGAACAGCTCTGAGATAGCAATTGTAATGAATTGGATACCCAAGAGACTACGAAACTAAAAATATTGAGTCAAACAAGCTAAAAAACTCAAAAAAAGGTGATGAAATGGAGCAGAAGCTCACTGAAAATGGCAGAAGAAGAAATAACTGGAAGGGAGTTACACGCTTGATATATCATTTCATTCACTCTGTCTATCCAAATAAATTTATACTAAAGTAGCTAGTGAAGTGTAGGGAATGGAATTAAGCTGAGGTGGGTGTCCTTGCGTGCTTGGAGGTGATCTCATTGCGTGCTTGCTAAGTTGGTGGAGTGACCATTTGCTAACTGTCCCCTCCATTCTCTATCCCGACATTTCTCTGCATTGTCCTTCCTGTTTTGAGAGTTTCACCCTTAAACCCTTGGGTGCCATTTTCTTTTGCTGGTATTAATTTGTGGTAGTAGCTTCAATCCTAATTTTGACTGGTCCCTTCGTTACGTAAGTATTGACTTGGTTATATGCAGGTGAAGGTGGAGAACAAGACCTGGAAAGTCGATGTAAGTGTGTTCTTTCTCCTGACAATTTTATTTTAGATGTTCTGGCAGTTCTCCCTTTTTTGAAGAACACTAACTATTTATGATACCCACAACAAATTAAGTTGCTTCAATCTCTGTTATTACCACCCCCACCCCATCCCACCTCCTGCCCCCCAGAAATGAAGAAAAATTAAAGTTGGAGGGATCATCATCTTGTACTTGACTGGTTATCATTGACTTCTTGCGCCATTTTTACTGAACTATTGTGTGCTATGATGAACTAAATCTCCTTTTTCCGAAGTAATCTCTCTTGCCAAAAATATAAGTAAAAAGATGGGCATTCATGTTGTTGGAAAAATTTGAAAAAGCATTGGTTTTAAAAACAATTTAACAACCAAAACTTGCACCACGATCTCCTTAATGGTATCACATGAGCATGATAGTATGTAAAACAAGACCGAAAAGATGACTAACCAACTGCTTAGCTGATCTAGCATGATTCGCCTAGGACAGATTAAGCTTCTCCTTAGATCTTCCCTCCTATGACCTTTGAGGACCTGGAGAGTGGACTCCAAGCTTGCCTTCCAAAACCTTAGCTTTTACAAAGTTTATTTTGTGTGTTTGTGTGTGTGTGTGTGTGAGAGAGAGAGAGAGAGAGAGAGAGAGATTGTATCGTGGTGATAAAAAATGTGATTAGCCTAGTATTTCTCTTTGAATTTGGTCTTAGTTAAGGCTACGCGGGGGATTCTTAAGGCTTTCCTTTTCTTTCTACAATAGGATTCTAAAATCATGAGGTCATCTCATGACTTTATTTAGAATCTATAAATTACATTTAACACCACTAACGGTAATTGCACTCTTGTCCAGGAATTATGATTTAAGCCCTTATTACTAATTATCTACGAGATTTCCTTCAAGAAATTTATGAAAGTCTTAAAATTAATTTAGTTTAGCTTTGAACATTCGTATCTAATCCTTAAGTATCTAACTCGTAACCTTGATTGTTGATTTAATAAATTAAATCCACCTTTCAGTAATATATATACCTTACTAAAAGACTTTGCCAAGTTTCATGATTAACAATGAATTAACTTAAGGTAATATCCTATTCTCAAAATAGGATGTAGATTTCATGATAATATACAATGTTCTCGACATCAATGACACATTACCCAATAGCCGAGATATCGATCATTATAAATAATCACACTCATAAGAATACCAAAGCAATGTATATTATGAATTTGAGTTCATCAGTATCTCAAAATTGTGGATTTTGACATAATTGGATTAGTGTGAAAAATATTTTATCAGATAATAACACAATAAAATGTTGTTCACATTGATCTCGGTCAATGAATTATAATAACGCACTAGTACATAACTTGAAGTCTCTACTTCCATTGTCAAGGATAAACCATCTCATTAAGCACTACAACCTACTAGATGAGTTCTCCAAATTCATAGAAGGTGAATATATCTATATCTATACATATATAAAAGCACGAAAAGGCTTAAATGGCTAATCTTTTCTTTCCTTAAGATGCCCTTTTTAATTTGAAGTCTTTTTACTAGATTAGAAGTAATTAGGGGTGTTTTTTACTTAAATTTTTCCCCATTAAATACCCATTTTAAATTAGTGTTTTTTCAAAAAATGAGGGTGTTTTTAACTTCTCATTAGATGTCAAGGCTCTTTCCTTGAATACCCTTATTGCAATATATGCTTTTGTTAGAGTTAATGATTATTTTGACTTTTGACTTAAAACTTTTTTTCTTTCATTAAATACCCTTCTTGAATAAGAGTGTTGTTAAAAAGTAAGAATCTTTTTGACCTCTCATAAGATGTCAAGTTTTTTTCCCCTTAAATACTCTTTTTGGAATACGTGTTTTTATTAATTTTTTCACTTCTACTAAAAAAAATTAGAGAAAAAACCCTATAAAATCACAGTTAAACTTCTGCTTGCTCTCTAAAAGATGAAAAAAATTCCTATCAAAACTTATGGCCTCCGTTTAGTTAAAACTAAACTATCTTAGAGCTACTACAGCTTTTCATCACATTCAATTAAAAAAATAACTTGCAAAGAGCATAGTTTTCTACAACCTTTTAAAGATATATAATATACCTAATATTTTGTCATAAACTCAACCTTTTTAAATTGTGTATTTCATATTTGTATGTTGATGTGTATACATCTTTAAATTATTTTGCATGTGTATCGATTTTAATATAAACATTTTAGTAAATTAAAATTATCGTAAACCTGAAGTTTAATTTTAGAGTTTGATTACAGACATATTTGTGTAAGGAAGTTATCGTAACACTGGAGCTTTAAAGAATTTATAAATGCATATGAATCCTGATGGGGTTGAATGGCTGATGATTTTTCCCCCTTCAAGATGCCATTTTTAAATTGAAATCTTAATAAAAGATTAGTAGTGATTATGGGTGTTTTTCACTTGAAACTTTTTTTCCTCATTAAATACTCATTTTGAATTAGTGTTATTACAAAGTAAGGGTGTTTTTGACTTCTCCTTAGATATCTAGCATGCTTTCTCAAAATATCCTTATTGGAATGTATTCTTTTGTTAGAGTTAAGGGCTGTTTCGATTTTTACTTTTAAAAAAGGAAAAAAAGCCATATGAAAATTCTATAAAAATCACCCTTGAAATCTTGCTTGCTCTATGATAACTGAAAAGATCATATCAATACCAACCGCCTTCATTCACGTTAAAACTAAACTATTTTAGGGCTACTTCATCTTCTCAATCTAATTTAATTAGGAAAACAACTTACAGATAACATTGCTTTTTCTAGCCTTTCGTATGTTAATGCATTTGATTATTGTGCATATATATAGATATTAATGCAAATGAATTTCTACATCTTATTATGGACATTGGTGTGAAAGCTATCCTAAAACTAGAGTTTTATCAAAATTTTTAAATGTATAAGAATCGTTATATCATACCATTCTGCTCCGAATTATAATTTGAATTCGTGGCAAGTAAATAATTCTATGTTCGTATCAGAGTTTTTAGAATATCCTTACTTGCATGATAACATATTATCCTTATTTGCATGATAACATATTTTTCATATGGTTATTGTCTTTTTCTGATCCACTGTAGTCCGGAATACCATATTTTTACATGATAGCATGTTCTTCATATAACTATTATCTTCATATATTTCACTTTCATAAGTAATAGGATTAGGTGAAACTCAATTAATAAAAACTCCAATTCATTGGAGTTCAAGTGATTAATAATTTTTTTTTTTAGCTTTGAAGATCTCAAGTTTTTATACGCAAGGAATTAAAGGACTAAGCATTTTATTAAAATGCTTTTCTTTAAGTTTAAACGGTTTCTAAATATTAAGGCGAGACTTAATTACAACTTTTTAGCTAACTTTAAATCTTCTGTCATTAAAAAGATTAAAAATTACTAATGCATCTTTTAGTGACAAAAGATTATCAATATAACCAAATGGGTGAGGATCTGGCCCCAGCATATAAATTAATATCAAGGAATCAAATGACTGAATATGTTTTCAATATATGTTTTTCAACAATAAATGCTTGAAAAGAATTGCATTCTAAGGCTAAACTACAATACTTTTGCTAAATTTAACCATCTTGCCATTGAAGAGATTAAAAGTTCACTAATACATCTTTTAATTGACGAAATGTATGAATTTAACCAAATTGGGTGTGGATCTAGCCCCACCTAAACCCTAAACCCTAAATCCTGAACTCTAAACTCTAAAATGGTTTAACATTTTTTCTCCCAAAAGCTTAGGGTATTTTTTTAATTTTTTTTTGTTTTAAAGGGTGAGGCAAAATTACAACATTTTTGGACAAATTCTAATATTTAGTTGTTAAAGAGGTTAAACATTCACTTCTATATCTTTTATTGACAAAATTAAGAATTGCATTCAACAAACGGTAGTGGATCTAGCCTAATCGTATAAATATGATGCTAAGTCCTTGTTCACCGTTAAAAATAACACTTCCAAAATTTAACCTTAAAACTTACCAACATCAAAATTGATAAACTGAACATCTTAATTTTTCCTACTTCCTAGGGAACCGTACCTGAATCTAAGTATTATCACGTCCCTTATTTATATATTGTTTAAGGTGGACAAGTTATTGAATCTACTAAATTCTGTATATGCTTGCAAATTTAAATTTACTGTCACAGGACCGAGTCAGAATCTACAAGTTGACTAGGCCTTCTTTTTTCTGTTGTAATGATGAATTTATGTGATAAATAAAATAGTACATTGTTATAGTTTTCTTAACTCTCAAAACCTTATCCCATAGGTAATATTTTTTTTTATTTTGATAAATCGGATCTTATTATTCGATGAATGATTCGGGTCAAAAATTATTCTTGATGAACATTTGTTGAGTTTGTATTTATTTTATAAACGTAATGCTTATTTATAGAGAGTGAAAAACTTAGATTTGTGAACATTATTAAAATTATTTCGTTCATTACCATTGTCTCATATCAAGTTTACACTTTCATTTCGTTGTAAAAATCTCAAAATGACTCTCTCTCTCTCACTCTCTCTTACGCAAACATATATTGACTTTTTATATGAGTAACTGAGGTATTATCATATACATTTGCATTAAAAATAAGTCTTATGGAAAATATATGCTAAATTACATGTAGAACTAAATTAGTACCCTTATTGTACTACTAAGATGAAGAAAGGCCATGCTAAGTAAACATAAGAGAGCTTTAGTGATGATAGTTTGACTTTTAGTGGTGATGCTTTTAAGAAAAAGGGTTAAAACTCTACAAGTGAGTGATAGAGAACTTTAGGAAGATCCTTGAAAGTTACAGTTATTAGGTTTATTGCCTAAACAATTGAGTTTTTATATGTGCCCTGCTAGATCTCTTGAGTTTATTTTATTCTTGATTTTAAAGATGCAATATTTAAACTGCTAACTCTTTACTTTTTTACAAACATTGTTTTACATTTATTAATCTGAACTCCTTTCCGTTAGACATTTTACTATTGACAATCTATTTTGGGTTAATTTTTGAACTTCCGTTAATATCACTTAGTGTTAATTCAAACTTCTTTTGAATTTCACTTCCTAGACTTGTATACATGCCATAGACATATATTACAAAAAATTGGACAACTCCAGTGTATACGCTTTACACTAATTGTCTTTAAAACACTTTATTTACTTTTATTACTTCAATATCAAACTTCTAGTGTTTCGTGAGAATTAAATATTTGTGTAAGATGTTTGAAACTGATTACAATGGCAGTATACCTTGGCTAACAAGATATCTGTCACGCCTCAAAAAACGGGAGGCTGTGACTGCAAAACAAACCTCATGATGTACCGCTATATATTCTATAAATAACAGTACAAACAAAGCAACTAAAAACTTCTAACGTAGAGCTTCTTTGCATAACAAAAGTCCCATAATTCAATCCCAAAATATTCCTTTACAAAAATTGATCTTCTATGCGCAACGGCTAAACCCGAAATATTTCAATACATTACAATCAAAAGATCCCTATCCTGGTCTGATATTGGAGTTACAATTTCAATGTTTACGATACTATGCAAAATCTATCTCAAAACTCCATCCATGCCATGTCATTCGTTGTCACTTCCTTCACCTGTGGCAAAGGTAAGGTAGAAAGAAAAGGGGTGAGCTTGAATTGCCCATTAAGGTAATAAAATGATAAGTTATCGAGCAAAAAAAACCGAGACGAAGGGCGATATTAAATGGACAAGAGTAACCTATATCTCGTATCAATTATGGAAGCAACAAGGTTAAGCATGTAATCTCATAACACATGGCTAATATATGTTGGAATGCTACAAACATACGAAGACTATGTTGGTCAAAAGACTCAAATGTCAAACCAAATATATAAACATCAAATGTGTGCTACCGTTAGCATGCTAGGAGTCTATTGCTCGCTAACATCTCAAACATATGATCAAAGGACCCTCTCAAATTTGAGAATTGTTCCACATAGTCATTGTCAATCTTAACTTGACGGCCACAAATATACTGTTGATAAATGTCTTGTATTTATGTCCCACATCGGTTACTCAATGAAAGTTGTAACTTGTCCCTTAGTATATAAGACATCTTGTCCCACATTGATTAGATAGAGAAGACCACTGCTTTTTCAAGTATAAGTAAGGTGTCTTGGAGTCTTTCTTTGAGTAGGAAAGAAAGAAAGAAGAGCCCTTCTTTGAGTAGGAAAACAGTTGAGAGATACACGTAAGGGAGCGTTATAAATCTGACTTGTGCAAAGTGGATATGAGTTCTCTCATATTTCTTGTGTTTTCTTATTTGGTTATCGTGTTCTATACATATTTATCTAGAGCGATTACGTAACAAGTGGTATCAAGAGCTTTCAGGTTTATTTTTTAGGCCAAAATTGAAATCGATTTGAGAGGATAAATATGTCGAACAATACGACCATGAAATATGCAGTGAACAATTCGATGGGAGGACGAATTTTGGCATACGGCGGAGCACAGTGAAGGATATCCTTGTTGAGCAAGGATTGCTAAAGCCTTTGCTTGGGAATAAGCCTGAGTCAGTGGATTAGGACGATTGGGAGGAATTACAGGCTACGGTTGAATCTAGCCCTGAAGGTTAAGTACCAGGTTTTGATAGAGACTTCTCCAACAGCTCTGTGGCAGAAATTGGAGAAGATATATATGTCAAAATCTTTGTCGAATTGGCTATATCTAAAGAAAGATCTGTACCAGTTACGGATGGATGAAGGTTCAGATCTGGGTGACCATATATCAGAATTTAACCTATTAGTATCCCAATTGTCAAGTATAGATATTGAACTCGAGGAGGAAGATCAGGCGAATTTGTTATCTTCGCTTCCAAAATCATATGAGACCTTGAAGACTACGTTGCTTATTGGGAAGGAGACATTGCTTGTTGATGATGTTGTGTCGACTCTTATGGAGTCGAGCAGAGTTAATGGGACGAGTTCAAGCAGTCAAGGCGAAGGTCTGGTGGTAGGGTCTGAAAATAAAAATGGTCATGGAAGAGGCAGAGGTCGGTTTAGAAGCAGAAATTTAGGACATGGAAATGATAGGTCTAAGTCTCGTGGAAGGCAGGACAAGTCCAATAATGAATGTTGGTATTGTAAAGAGATTGGTCATATTGCAAGGAAGTGTCCAGAAAGGAAGGACAAGAAGAACGGAAAGAAACATGTGAACAATGCTAATGTTGCTGAAGAAGATGACAAAAGCTGCGATGGTGATCTCTACTTGGTTTCCTCGGTTGAGCAGCAAGAAGCTAATCTCTTATCAGTTAGAGAACAGTTTTTCTACGAAATGGTTTCTTGACTCTGCATGTTTATTTCATATGTGCCCACATAAGGAATGGTTTACTTGTCTTACTTCATGTAACAGTGGTACTGTGTTGATGAGTAATGACGCTGTTTGTGAAGTCATGGGGATAGGTACCATTAAATGTTTGATGGGATTGTGAGAACTCTAGTATATCTATAAAAAGTGGAGTCATGAAAGTTAGCAAAGGTGCCATCGTGATAATGAAAGGTCAAAAAACTGGAAATTTTTATAAATTGATGGGGAACACAGTTATAGGTGGAGCTTCAGTATCAACTCATACAGGTTCTAGCAATGATAACTTTGAGTTATGGCATAAACGGCTTGGACACTTGAGTGAGGGAGGCATGCTGGAACTTCACAAGCGGAAATTGCTGCAGGGAGTGAAATCATGCAAGCTGGACTTCTGCAAATTGTGTTTTTGGGAAGCAGAAACGAGTTAGTTTTAAAGCTGCTTCTCATATTAGTAAAGGGGTTCTGGACTATGTACATTCGGATGTTTGGGGACCAATCAAGCATATCTCAAATGGGGGAGCTCGTTACTTTGTTACATTTATAGATGATTTCTCAAGAAAGGTATGGGCGTACTTTATGAAGCATAAGTCTAAAGTTTTCATCGTATTTAAGCAGTGGAAAGCTAGAGTTGAAAATTAGACGGGTAAGAAGCTTAAGTACTTCAGATTAGATAATGGCATGGAATACAAGAATGAGGAGTTTTTGCAGTTATGCAAGGATAAGGGTATCGTCAGACACTTTTCAGTGAAGAGGACTCCAGAGTAGAATGGAGTTTGTCGAAAGGATGAACAGAACTTTGCTGGAGCGAGCTAGATGTATGAGGTTGAATGCAGATTTGCCTAAAAGTTTCTGGGCTGATGCTGTTAACACAACTTGTTACTTGATCAATTGTTCTCCATCATCTGCCATTAATCACCGAGTTCCCGAAGAGGTATGGTCTGGTAAACAAGTTAATTTTTCTGCAATGAGAATATTTGGTTGTCCTGCATATGTTCACCTTAAAAATGAAGAACAATCCAAACTTGATCCTAAGTCAAAAGAATGTATATTCCTTGGGTATGAGGAAGGAGTAAAAGGATACAGGTTATGGGATCTAGTAGCCAAGAAAAGGGTGATTAGTAGAGATGTGGTATTTAATGAAGCACAGATGTTGGATAGGGATACAACTTCTAGCGAGAGGCAGGGTCACATTGGATTTAGAGTTGCATAAGCAGAGGACAAAATCAGCTAATGAGTCTACAAATGGATCTACAGATGAACAGCTTTTATAGGATCTAGAGGAGAATCCTAGTGATTCTTGGAATTTAGTCAGAGATAGAGAGCCACGTACCAAGAAACCAATGAGGACTTGGTCTCATTTGCACTAATCGTGAGAAGTGGAGATCCTACCAGTTACAACGAGGCTGTCAAGGCAGAGGATGGTAATTTGTGGTTGACAACAATGGATGTGGAGATGGAATCTCTACGGAAGAATCAGACTTGGGAATTAGTTAAACTCTCAAAGGGTGTGAAGGCTATTGGATGCAAGTGGATTTACAGGAAAAAGGAAGATTAGAAGTACAAGGCAAGACTGGTTGCAAAAGGGTATTCTCAAAAGGAGGGAATTGATTATAGTGAGATCTTTTTGCCAGTGGTGAAGCATACTTCTATCAGATTAATACTGTCCATTGTAGCAGCGCAGAATATGGAGTTGGAGCAGCTTGATGTGAAGACAGCTTTCCTCCATGGTGATTTGGAGGAGAGGATCTACATGCAACAACCCGAGGTATTTATTGAGCCTAGGAAGAAGGATTATGTATGCAAGCTAAAAAAATCCTTATATGGTTTGAAGTAGTCTCCTCGGCTGTGGTATAAGCGATTTGACACATTCATGGTAACTCATGGTTACTCTCGCTGTGAGTATGATTGTTGTGTGTATTATCGAGTACTTGATGATGGTTTATTGTTGGTTCTTACATTATATGTGGATATGTTGATTGCTGCGAAGAGTAAGTCATATATTTTGCACTTGAAGAAATTGTTGAGCAGAGAGTTTGATATGAAGGATCTTGGTTCTGCTAAGAAGATCCTTGGTATGGAGATTCATAGAGATAGAAAGGCAGGAAAGTTGTGGGTAACTCAGAAAAGTTATGTTGAAAAAGTACTGGAGATGTTTAGTATGCTCAACGCTAAACCAGTTAGTACACCATTGGGAGTTCATTTTTAGTTATCCTCACAACTTTGTCCCAGTACATAAGATGTTGAGTATATGTCTCGAGTGCTGTACGCAAATGCGGTTGGTTGTCTAATGTATGCCATGGTGTGTACCAGACATGGTATCTCACATGCAGTTAGTATGGTCAGCAGGTATATGAGAAATTCAGGAAAGAAGCATTTGGATGCAGTGAAGTGGATCGTCCGTTACCTAGTAGGTTCGACCAACTTCGGTATCATGTTTGATCATGATGGGGAAATAGGGGAGGTTTCTGGTTTTGTGAATTCTGATTATGCTGGGGACTTGGATTCCAGGAGGTCCACGACTCGATATATTTTTACATTCTATGGAGAGTCGATATGTTGGAAATCAGTGTTACAGTCTACTACAACATTGTCTACTACGGAGGCAGAGTACATGGCATTGACAGAGGCAACTAAGGAGGCATTATGGTTAAAGGGACTGGTAGAGGAACTTGGCTTAAAGCAGCGTGGTGTTTTGTTACAATGTGACAGTCAGAGTGCAATGGATTTGGCAAAGAATCAGGTTTTCCATGCAAGGACCAAGCATATTGATGTACGTTATCATAGGGTCCGGGAATGGATTAATTCTAGACAAATCATAGTGCACAAGGTTCACACTAATGACAATGCAGTTGATATGCTCACGAAGACAGTCACGACGGAGAAGTTCAAGCATTGCTTGAGCTTGATTCATCTTCTTTCTTGTTCAGTTCAAGGTGGAGTGCATCCCTACCTTTAAAGGGGATGCAAGGTTGAGTACCTGAAGAAGGTATTGAAGGCATATTACACTTTTCTCATGGAGTGGTTTGTTAATACAAGTCAAGGTGGAGATTATTGATATATGTCTTGTATTTATGTCCCACATTGGTTGCTCAAAGAAAGTTGTAATTTGTCCCTTAGTATATAAGACATCTTGTCCCACATTTTGGTTAGATAAAGAAGATCACTGCTTTCTCCAAGTATAAGTAAGGTGTCTTGTATTGTGTTTAAGGGCAAGAGAGGAGAGTCTTTATTTGAGTAGGAACACAGTTGAGAGATACACGTGAGGGAGCGCTGTAAATCTGACTTATGCAAAGTGGATATGAGTTCTCTCATATTTCTTCGTGTTCTATACATATTTATCTAGAGCGATTACGTAACATATACAAATGCAAAGATGTACACATCAGGGCACAAAGGGAGGTGCACAATGTTATGAACGGAAGCAAAAGTTAAACAAATCAAAAAATGAACCGATAAAGATGAACAAAATTGGATAAAGCATAAGCTTTCGGATTTCGAAAGTACCTTCCCACAGCAAAAAGCGATAAAATCCCTTACCTCAATCGAGCTTTTGGACAAGAAAAACCTTAAGGCACCACCTTAATACCAAAGGAGCTTCCCAAGCCTTCTAATCCTCTCTCTCTTCGTCGAAGAGGGGATTAAACAAAGAACAAAAGGGCTGGACGGAGAAATAAAAGGATTATTTAGAAGGAAGTAAAAATTTCACTATTCATTCGAAGCAAAAGAAGTTTCATTCGACCGAAAACTTCAACTGCAAAAATGCCTTTCCAAAAATCTGGATTTCTCATTCGATTGAAACCATTTTCATTCGACCGAAAACTTCAGTCCACATTCTTCCTTAAATCAACACAAAATTCATTCAAAGCAAAACGGTTTCCTTCAACCGAAAACTTCAGTCGCTCCAAAATGTCTCTGCCCCTTCCATTTGATTCGAATGAATCGAAGATTCATTCGACCGAAACCCTCAGAAACGTCTTTCCCCCCTTTTCTTAATTTTTTGAAAAGAATACAAACTTATTTATTTTCAAGGAAAAATTTTAGCATAAGAAAAGAAAAATTTTGGGGTATTGCATATAATATGGAAGATCTAAAATTTTCCTTAGAGGTAACTTGATATGACAAAAGAAATAAGTATGATAAGCAGTGACAAATATGGTGATAATTGACATCAACAATTTGGGTTTGAAAGTAAGACCATATTTTGTGTAATGAACTTTTCATAATTCGAATCTTTGGTTAGCAGTTAACAACTGATTTACTTATTATGGAGTATCATTTAATTATAATAGTCGTACGATTTAATTTAATTGTGTTTTTTTTTTTCACCATGGTTTATGAGATTTTTAATTCAAATTTTTGTGGATCGGTAATTGGTTGAGGCAGGGTTTTGGCAAACCTCTAGCAAGTAGAGATCTTATTCTCACAACAAATAATATAACATTCTAGCCCTCACAAGCCATGATGCGGATATGTTGATTCCATCAGTTATTTCTTCATGTAACTTTATGTTTTCTTTTCAGGCTGGCACTAGAACAATTGAGCTAGAGCTTACGACATTATCAAGCACCCACCATGTGGAATTGAATCCTAGTGAGGCAGGATTTCAGGACAGGTATATCGTTCAAGAGATAATAAAGGAGATGGCAAAGAACAGGCCAATTGACACTAGAGGAAAAAAGGGATTTAAAGGTAACTTGGCTTCTCAGCTTGGCTAATTTCTAGTATGTGTTAACAGTGCATTCATGCCAAATAAAACTTAGAAGTACTGTATTTGCGTAATTGTGGTGAACAAACTTAATTATTAGGTTTACTGTTTTTCTTCTTTTCTCATAGAAGTATATTAGGAGATTTTAGATAAGTATCATTTTTGAGTTCTGGTGTAAATATTAAGTTATTTTTGCTGAATGTTGTTTTCTTTTTCATGACTCGTGGGTCTACTTGGAATGATCTGTAGTTTAAAAAGTTGCAAACGATCGAAGTAGTCAAATACGTACTCGGCAGAACACTCAGATGCAGTCAAGATGGAGTTTATTGTGGGTTAGCTATCCGTAATAAACAAAACGAAGATATGAAGAAGACCCAAAAAACCCCCTCTTACGGCTGTTCTCTAAACCCCCAAAATGCCTTATATACGTGTAATGTACATATGGCATCGAACAGTTTACTAAAAAGCGGGTCAAACATTCCAGAACTCTGCTTCATGAGCTAAAGCTTAGAAGTTCTTTCCTTTTTTTGAGTATGTCTAAGAATATAAGCCCGGGGGGGGGGGGGGGTAAAAGTCGCCTTACACCATATGTAAAGTAATCAAAACAAAGATAATCCGTCCTAAAATGTTCCAAAGGACCACAGTGAGGAAGGCAATGACTCCTCTGATATAGAAACAAAAGCTTCAGCAAGGTTTCTTATAATCTTTCAATAAGAAAGTGTACTTACTGGCACAATTTAAGGAAGAGGAGGAAAACGTACGTTAATTGGTTTTTCGTGTGTAAAGCAGATGGGGAGTCGGTGGATCATTTATTACTGCATTGCTTCTTTGCTAAGGCACGTAGGACATCGTCTTTGGTCTTGATGAATGTGCATTGGGTGATGCCATAACCGATGATTGAGTTGGCCTCAGGATGAGGACGGAAGGGAGGAAGATTCTGGGGACTGGTTCCGCTGTGCTTGTTCTATTGCATATGGAGAGAAAGGCATAGGCTTGCTCCCGAGGGTGGGGAATTAAAAAATCCCACGGAAATTTTCACAACTCCCTAGCCAATGGACTAACAAAGTAGTAATCAACACTTCTTACAGTAAGAAGCTGTCCATAAAATAGCAAAGGATTCGTGGGGATCTAAAACTTCCCTCCCTGCCCAAGAAAACAGAATTGACAAAAATAGGGCCTTGAAGCACTCTATGGTTTTGCTCCCTTCAAAGTTACCAAAATAAGCACAGGTAAGTCAAGGCCCAGATATTCTCTCTTTTTCCCGTCATCTCATATAGCAACTGTGACCTCAAAAAGCCAAAATTTCCCAGAAGGCAGAAAATTGAACTCCACATTATCCTAGCAACCTGACAAATTGAACTCCATGTAACACCTGTTAACATAGATTTCCTCCTCAAACTAACAACAGACGTCTTCTAGCCTTCCAGGTGGCCTTTCTAAAGAACTGAATCTGATCCCAAGTTTTGACTTGACAGAGAAGCAGCCCCTAGAAGTCACGGTATCCTACATCTACGGCACATCTCAGTAGAATATAACGTGTCCATTAAGGCCGACAGCATTGTCTCAATCTCAAAATTTTCTCTTAAAAAACCATATTTCAAGCCCATCCAGTTGGGGGAAAGCATGACACCTCACCCACCGTAACATCCTTATTGCTTGCTAAGCTGTAGAGAGAAGGGAAGATATGATGTAACTCAATGTCACCACATTAAGGGTACCCTACGACGGACCGATTATGATCAACAAATGACCCCCACCCTTTGCTAATGCCAAATCACATGCTAAAGCCATATGACCTGCGCACCTCTCTGAGGAGCCCAGAAACCATCCCCTTGAATTAATCATCCACTACTCTCCTCCACAAAGTGTTCCATTCACACATTTACCTCCGTAGCCATTTCACAAGGAGTGCTTTTCTAAAAGTGGCCAAATTTTCAAAACCTCCGAAGTGTGCATTTCAAGTTTACTAAAGGATACTTCCTGCCTTCCGTAGAGCCTTCCCTTGAGAAGACCTCCTTGAGCTGTTCCGATTTCTTTGCTTTGAGTCCCGAATAACCATAAGAGACATGTAATGATTCGTCCGCCCACCTTTCAAGAGATATTGTCTCTTCCGACGTCCTCTCCTTTTTTGAGAATTCACCACCATCTGGTTCCAACCAGTCACATCCTCAGAAGTAGTACCCAACAGCGGGTGCATACTAGTCCACAAGATGGGATAAGTTAGGCACTGCCCCAGTTGGGATCAGTTCACTCTTAGCTACATAATTCTTCAATCTGTGACAAGCCTTGAAAGAGAAAAGCATTACACTAATATATCTATGCTGCTCTCCACATGCGCATCACAAAACAAGATCATGTCATCCGCAAAAAGAAAATGCGACACCTCCAGGCCCAAGTTTGCTGACTCCACATGCGCCGATATTTTTCAACATTTATTGCTAATAGATGAGGGCTAATGTGTTTGAACTGGAACTGGAACTGTGAGGGTGCGAGTTGTCTCGAGCTGCGGTCCTCTGCCATGCCTTCCAAAATGCCCGGGGCATATCTTTGATTATAGGATCCACACTTAGCGACTAGCACCACCTTAAGAATTTGTCTACCTCCGACAAGGTCATTTCGGGACGTTGAATCTGTTGGGAGCATGAACTGGGATTGGTGGCTGGTCAATAATGGTCTTCATGAATGGGCTAAGAAGCACGGGTAGGGGTGCCGGTGCGAATACAACACGAGTGCGGATACGCGGATGTCATTTTTGAAAAATACAGGATACGGGTGCGGCGGGGATATGGCTAAGTTTATATATTCAATAAATATGTATCTATGAAAACTATGTTGTCCTTCCAAGGGGATTTTTTATATTGATGGGCTCGTTTAGTACAGTTGACTTTCGTAAAAGATTGTATTTGTTCTGGTGTTGCTAATAATTCTGTGAAATATTGTGGCTGTTTTAGAAATAATAATAAGGGGTACCTATATAAAAACAAGAAAGATGGGGATAAGATATTATCCATACAGCTGTCATGACTCCTGAGTCCTCAGTGACATGCATTTAAACATGTGGTTGTTATAGCTACAAATCCAACACATCGACAAAAAGCAGATTGACTTTGACCCCTTTGGCCCCTCATCATCTTCTTCTTCTTCTTCTTCTTCCTGAATGCCACTGCTACTGCCGGCCGGATCAACTTGAATTGACATTTTGGTCGGTCTCCGGTCGTCGCCACTGCCTGCGGTCTTGGACGACTGCTTCTTCTTCTCCTTATTCTCCTCTCTCTCTCTCCTCTGTACCTGAAGTACCCCGTAGGTGTGCAGCCGTGTCCAAGCCGCACCTGAAATTCATAAAACTATTTCAAATTTTAATTAATGGTTGACATGCACCCCGTGCGCACCCATGCCGCACCCGATGCGCACTCGGTGCCAGTGCTTCCCCCCAAACTGCTGCACCAGTGCTTCATAGTGAATGAGAAATACAAAAGGACAAAAGGTTGGAGAGAGAAACATGATTTCAAATAAGAACAAAACGACTCATGTGCAACATGGTGGGTCCCTTTTAGTCTTATAAGAAAAAGGGTAAGAATGATAAATCAAGCTATATGACTAAACTCCTAAAACTTTGTGCAACTCAAACTAGAACAATGACTTTGGGACTAAGGAGTACAATAATTCTGTCTCATAGAGATACAAATGCATGAGGATTGGAACTATATCTCTCTGCTCATCTTTTGTTGCCCTCAAGCACTCTGATATTGATGCAAATCTATGTAAATATGTACAGCTTCTAAGGAGTTTCTATTTCAAGTATTTTCTGTAGTAATTTTTGTTGGGGGTAGTATTGTCTTTTCAGTTTGGTCTCTAATCTTAGTCAACTCTGAACTTTTGGAGTCTTTGGTAAAAGTACTTGTATGCTTGGGGAGAGCTAGGAAAGTCTGAAATTAGTGGGAGGGGTTTGTGTGCAAAGCTCTAGCTTTTCTTGGAAGTTATGTTACATGGACTCGGTGTCGGTGTCCGGATCGGGTACGTGTCCAAGTGTCAGACTCGCCTATTTTCGAAATTCTAGGACACGTGGACACCGTCCAAAGTTGGACACGGGTACGGGGACACGACTAAAAATTTTAAGATACATAAAATACTTTAAATGAGATTGATTGTTGAATATTTTTTGTACGGTTATATATAAATTTCACATAAATTATATATAATTACTGCCCAGAATAATTTGATTCTTTCATTTTGGTTGGACGATATACATTTTATTTCGATTTAGATATCTTTTGTTCCTTTTATATAAGTCAATGCCAAAAAGTTGGAAAGAAAAAAAAGCAAAAGACAGGCTGTCAAAAAGCAAACAGAAGACCCAAAAAGCAGACAGAAGACCCATGTGACCAAGCAGAAGGTACTCTCTCTCTCTCTTTCTTCCTTCTTCTTCTTTTTTTTCTCGGAGGTCGATGGTCATATCTTCTTCCCTTCTCTCTTCACAGCATCAAAGATCTTCTTCTTCTCTCTTAAAAACATGCACAACTTCTTCTTTCTTCGATCCTTGCCGTTGCTCTCTGGCCGGAATGTCGACGTGGCTTATCCGTCCGGCAGATGACAAATTCGACACGGATCCTGTACCCGTGTTGGCATCGAGTAGTGTCGACACCGCCCCTTCACCCCAAAGTGAAGGGTCCATGTAACATAGCTTGGAAGATTGGAGTTGGCTTCTCAGGGAAGCTTTGGGGTTGGTAGAAAAGAAGGCAAGTCTGCCTTCTGTAGGGGACTTTTGAAGAAACAGAAAAGAAGACTATTAATGTTGAACTTCAGCTCCACCCCAGCTAGGGTTCTCAAGCATTGGAAGCTTGGGTTTTGAGGATTCAATCCCGTGGCGCCTTCCGATCCCTCTGCCGCTGCTAAATGCGCGAGAGGCCAACACAAAGACACTGTTTCCTGTGCTATTCTCTGTTGCTTAGATCTAAAGGGTGTTGTTTGAAGGTACTTTTTCAAAGTTTGTTAGAAGTTACGAGTTTCTTGGTGCTAGACTGTAAAGTAGTAGAGTATTCGTTTCAGTTTCCTAGGAACTAAGCCTATGTAATCTAAGTATGCGCATATCTTTGGATCCTTAATTGCATCAGATATGGAGTGGACCTGTGTCTACTCTGTATGTATTGCTTTCTTCGTACGAGATCTATCAAATCATCTAGATCTCTCTAAACTACTTCTACTTGTCTAGATCTGCACTAATACATGTTTAGATCTGAGAAAAACAATGCATGAAGTCCCCCCTTTTTGTAGACTTAGGGTATTTAAAATCCTAATTTGACCAGAATGCTTTAAATTTTAGTTACTAGGGAAGAGGAATTATACTCTAAACAAGTCCTTTTTCCAACGGGATAAGAAGCCCTAAATCCTGTGTAGAGTTGGAAAAAGTGTTCTACTCTAAAAACAATGATAAATGTATGTGGACTAGGATATCTCGTAATCTTAGTTAAATTTGGAGGAGTTACCTTATTCCACTTTTTCTGCATAGGTCTTAGATCCTCATGGATCAAACATTAACTCGCATGACACTTTTGGCAAATGAACAGATCCCAACTCTGTAGGCTTATGTTTTCAACCGATTCGCTTGGAAGCAAACAAATGATTGGCCTTTGCTGTCAGCTTCCATGTTTGCAAAACTCCTCCTTGCTCAATGAATGATCTCCCTCGAGGATAATCTAGTTTATGTATGTCAGAGAATACTCTGGCCACACTAACCTTAATCCTGCCTATAACCTCCTTGTTCCGTCTTTTAAGATCACATTTTTGATAATTTCAGTTAGCGAGCCAAGCAGAAGCTAGGGTTGGCCTCCACCGAGTAACTGCTCGACCAATTACCTACCATCTTGGAAAATCAGGCGCGTCAAGCCAAAAGATTTTTGGATCTAAAGGGAGATTTACCCTTTAGAATTGCAACCAAGTCTCTCATCAGGAATTGGACAGCATTAAAGTCCCCCCATCCTGTCACGGTTTATGTATCGTAAACATCCTTCTTCTCCGCCTAAAGAGTCACACTCTGTTGCGCGTTTCCTGGCCCAAAAATCCCTGAGGAAGTCTAGGTAAAATCATCATTAACCATTTGATTGACCCACAAATTTTGGATTCCACCCGCTGCACTACCTTGTGAATGGTAACTTGGTAACCAATCAGCCTGTCTACCACCCCATCCCTATTTTTCCTGAATGCTCACCAAATGAGGTCTTTACTCGCATAACAACCCTTTCACTATGCTCCGTTTCCTCTGTTGATTCAAGCACTAAACATCCCAGGAAATACTTCGTAAATGCATGGAACCACAGTTAAACTCAGAGACTCTGCAACATTCACTGTATGGCTGCATAATTTACAGTACCCTCCAACTTTGTCAACTCCCTTTCTTTCTTGACCTTACAATTTTTTGTTCAAAATCCATAAAAGAAACACCCAGAAACCTGCCTAACCCTTTGTCTCCTTCTTACCCAAAGACAAATTCCCCTGACTAACATCCTTGCTTGACCACTCTGAAAACTAAAATTGAAGAGCAATTAGGAGGAGATACCTCTTAAAGCAATTTATAGTGTGCTTCCCACCGAATTAATTGGACGAAACTGATGAAAGAGTTTTAGGGAGGAGGTACCTTTGATAGCAAATTTAAGTTTTCCCCCCTTGGCTGACCAGTCTGCCTTCCAAACATAAAATGCAACTCTTTTTTGGGCCTTTGTTGTCCGAACCCCGTGGGAAGGACTTTTTTGTACCACCAAGGCCCTGGTCAATTGACAGTAAAAGAAAATGAACTTTCTTGCGTTTAGGTGTTCATTTGCAACTAAGTTGTGGGATCAAATCCTTTAATTTTCCCAAAAAGTTTCACTTTTCCAAAAACGCATTCCTGCAGAAGTTACAAGATTTTGCGAGAAAGTAGTTTCCCAAGAATGACATCTCCAGACTTTATTGGACTTTTCGTGCAACTCTGAGGCCGTTTGGGATTGATTCTTAGAAGTAGATTTTGATTAAATCAGAATCAGTTTCTAAAATCAGCTTTAATCCATTTTAAGCATAATAGATTAAAAGTTGTTGAAGGTGTTTGGATAAAAAGGGTTTAAAGTAGGTTTAGTATGGCAAAATTACCATATAGTGTATTCAAACTGAAATTAAGCATTTAATGCTGTTTATATGTAAGGATATTTTGGTAAATCTCTTGGTCAAACCTGATTTTCCAAAACTGATTAAAATTTTAATCCAAGAAAATGGGATTATGGATTTAATCAGTTTTGAGCACATTGGAGTAGATTTAATCAATTTACTTTTTTTTTTGTTAAACACTTCAAAACTGATTTAATCTGGATTTAATCAGGTTTGACCAATCTAGAATCAATCCCAAACACCGTCTATACCTATCACTTGACAAATCTGGGTTAGTTTTTCCTTTAACTTTTCTGATCAAACAACCAGGTCAAAAAAGTTTGTTTGCTTTTCTATTACCTCACTATTTGACTTTTCCCGGGAACCAACTTAGCATAAAGAATTCACCTATTGGACTGTGCAAAAATTGTGGCAAATCGGGTGCTGGTCAGAGCGGAATCTATAACATCACAATAAATGTAGTCTCTAATTTTCTTACTCTCACTCTTACTTTCTCTTTGTTTTTCTTTTAAACTGTCATAATTCTTCTTCTAAATTATGTGAGCTAGATGTTTCTCTTCATCTGTTCTTATATAAGGTTGACTAGGCTCATGAAACAACAAATATGTTGCATTTGAAGTCAGAGATGTCTCATGTAGTAAAACAAAAGAATACGAAGGGACTAGAGAAGTTCTTATGAGAACATGTTCATTGTTTTCTGTATCACACACTAATTCTTATCGCAGATATATGACTTTAACTTGGCCGAGCTGATGATTTTTCATTCTGCTTAATGTTAGTATTAGTGCTCAATGAGGTGGACAAGCTCTCGCGAGAAGCCCAACATTCTCTTCGAAGAACAATGGAGAAATATAGTGCATCGTGCCGTCTTATTCTTTGCTGCAGCAGTTCGTCGAAGGTTACTGAAGCAGTCCGTTCTCGCTGTCTGAATGTGCGAGTTAGTGCACCAACGGAAGAACAGGTCAGCAATGTTCTTACTACTGCCTTCAGAGTTGTGAAAGAAATTCCTCTATTTTGTAATTCAGTGATATGAAAGGCACTCTATACATACATGAACTGAAATAAAGTGTTTGAACAAGTTCTTTTGGTAATCTAGCGCCTGAAAGAGGGTCTTCGTTTGGCCTGTTCCACAGTTTTGTCTCTAAAAAGTGCATGCATACTATTTCTTGCTCTGTCTCCCTCTCTCTATCTGAACATTTTGTCTTCCATGTGTTCTTTGTATCTCCAGCCATATATGCACTTACAAATTTTGTTGATTCTTGTCGCTTTCCTCAACTTACACCCATGTTAAGTTAAATTTTTTTCTCTGTCTAAGATACTTCGTTTCATATCTTATATATGACAACTATGTAAATGGTCTGGATTGTTTTTTAATCATTAACTATCTAGGATTTGCCTTATCTAATTATAATATTGATTGGATAGCGTCTAGGTTCAACTCTTGCTCTTCCTCTGTATGGCGTGAGAGCTTGTGTTTAATTGGAGAAAGGTAAATGTCTTGAAGAAGTTTGTTAGTGATATCTTTCTTTACAAACCGTTCTCTCGGGTTACAGAAGACATTAGCCTTTTCCCTAACCAGAATGTCTACAGCTCTCGGGTCAACCTTAACAACATCTCTCTCCTAACCAGCAAAGGGAGGATTTTAGTGCAGCATTCTTTCTTTGTCTAGGGTAAATGGCTTGCCGGTGCATAGTGTCATACCTTTGACTTTTCATCGGTATCTGGTTCAACTTCTCTCATCTCATCTGCCTCCCCTGTTTCATTCTTTTTGCCTTTTTTTTATGTGCTTCTATTTGTTGTTTAAAAATTCTGTTTAATATATGCAAGGATAGTAGACTACTTCTCTTTAAGATAATTTTTTCTTAAAATCAGCTTAAATCATATGTCTTGTAATTCATAATGATGTAAAATGAGCCCAAAGTGACTTATAATGATTTATTAACCTCTATTTGGTTTGCCAGATTGTTAAAGTTTTGGAATTTGTTGGCAAGAAAGAGGGGCTCCAACTTCCATCTGGACTTGCTGCACGCATTGCAGAAAAATCAAATCGGAGTTTAAGGAGAGCTATATTGTCATTTGAGACTTGCCGTGTCCAACAGTTAAGCTCCATAACAACCTTTGGTTGATGCTTTACAAATTCTATTGTGTTTACTGGCTGTTGTATTTGAGCTTGCTTGTACGGGCTCATTTTTTTTGTAGGTACCCCTTTACCAGTAATCAAGTAATACCCCTTATGGACTGGGAGGAGTATGTGTCAGAAATAGCTTCAGACATTATGAAGGAGCAGAGCCCGAAAAGGTTTGACACGGATGCATGCTCGTGCAAGCGCGTTTGTTTATTAGTTGACCCCATAGAAACATTTTAGTTGGCTTCTATAGACAGTAGTTTGAGTTTTCTCATTCCTTTGATTTATATGAACCTTGTTGTTTCTGTGATGAGCTTTGGGGCATGGTCGATTAAAATATAGAATTTGAAAGCGAAGCACGTTGGATATGAGCAAGATGCCACAAAAATGAAGTAGTTATTATGTTGTTGGTTCTAGTAAAAGTAAAGTGATTTTTAGTCTCTGTGAGTACTCTATACTTTACCTACTATTTCAACCATTTGGACTGCCCAAGATAAATCCTAGTTTAGTATGAAATGTTGCGATTATTACTAATGCGTAAATAAATCGGTTGATATGACATTGTTTCTTGGATCCTGCAATGGTCATTTGAGTGATAGGGGTGTGTCATTTGGCTGCGAAGCCTCTCCCTCCTACCAGCACTCAATTGTAAATGGTGTTTTTTTTAATCTATTTAGGTTTGGGATTGGTGTGGTTGAGAAATGCCATATTGCATGCAGAAGTAAAAAGGAAGGTGACAGCAATAGGTTACCCTCAAGAGGCGATGCTTGATTTGTTCGTTTCATGGATCTGACAGTTATACATGACGTGGATTCACCCAGGAATCTGCTTTTCCTGTTGGTTGTTGGGAAAAGGTGTGGTGTTTCCAACTTCGCCTTACTCCCCACGGTCTATTTGTTGCACTAGTCGGTTGGTTATGGAGGAAGTTGGCTGTTTTCAGTTGTTCAAGTGGCTGATGACTGTCAGATATAGGTTGTTTAGTTATGACAGCCACGAGGTGCCAGTCGTGGATTTGTGGATATATCCTGCGAATCCGACTGGATTACTGGGTGAGGGCAGTTGACCTGAATCCCCCCCAATGCTGCAGATCTGCAAGGAGTCCTAGAAGCAGGTTTATTCTAAATGGAGTTTTCTTGGGTTTGATTTGAATGAAGTAGAGCATTAGGCTTCCATTGTTGAAGACTTCCTTGTTATCAAGTGTATTATTTGTGTACATGGTTACCCTGGCTTTTCTTCTATGGTGTACGTCAAAAGTAAAGTTTCTGTTGTTACGAATTTAGAATTGTGAAGATTTTAGGTTGATGTATACCGTAGTGAGTTCGTTTTAGAGAAATTGAATAAGAAGTGCGCGGATTAGTACTCTTGGCCTGAAAGCGAATATCTTCTGATAAGACTGCATGATCATGACTGCAGACTAATTTAATGGTAAAACGTACTCTATCCCTCAATATACTTTGGCTGGCACAGGTAATCTATTTGGTCATTTTGTTTCAAATGTTTGATCAACTTAATAATTCTATAAACCAAAAGGTGAAAATTTTACGGGACAAATTGCATATTAGTGGAAGAAGCTTTCCAACCATAACATCTTCTACTATCATCATAATCCGAAAATTGATATATTGTCTTCTCAGTCTATTCGATTTCTAAAGTACTTTTCAGGCCCATCATTTTGTTTACCTGATGTTATCTGGACTTTGTAGATTACAGTAAGTTTTGAGTGTACTTCCCTACTTCCAAGCAATTATTGTGTCATTGAAATAAAACATTTTAGCATGCATTCCATGGCAAACTTCTTAATGTAGGACTATTGTATTTTCTTCAGGTTGTTCCAGGTTCGAGCGAAGTTGTATGAGTTGCTTATCAATTGCATTCCTCCAGAAATAATTCTGAAGGTTGCCGCATTCAGTTGTTTCCCAAGTAACCTTTTATTTACTTTCCACCTAAAGGTACTACGTTTTTGGTTTCAGAGGCTGCTTTACGAGTTGCTGAAGAAATTGGATTCTGAATTAAAGCATGAGGTCTGCCATTGGGCTGCCTATTATGTAAGTTTCCAGCAAGGCTATACGGACTTGGTTCTCATCTCATCTTGCTTACATTGGGTAGCATGAAGGATTTTATCCACTGCCACCCACCCCTCCCCTTAAAAATGAAAACATAATTCAGTAAATAGCACTAAGATTACTTAATATCAAGAACTATCTGGAGGTAAATAATAGTTTTGGATAATTGCTGATTAGCAACTTTTAGGATAGTTTCGAGATAGTATTTTTGATAACTTGTAATTATGCTCCCTCCATCCCCTGATAACTGATCACATTTCCGTTTTGGGATGTCCCAAAATAAGTGATCACTTTCCTTTACGTGATGAAATTTTGTTGCTATCCCATTCTGGTTATGCACTTTTGGACCGCTCTTGGGTCTCTCTCCCACAACACGACAACTTTTCAAAGGTCAATGTTCAGCACTCCCAAGCCGGTCAAGCCAACGCGTATGCTCAGATCACGTGTGTGCCGCTCTTTTTTTCATAAAATCTCTAAGTACCCTGATCTCCCCCACCTCAAGGGGGTCGGCCTACCTTCTTTCTTTACCTCTTGGTAACTCCTCTCCTCACCCCTTGGGGACTTCCTTACTTCTCCTCTTGGTGACTCCACTCTTCACCCCTTGGAGACTCCTTCCCTCACCTTTTGGGGTCTCTCCTTGAGGACTCACTTGCCTTATAATTTGTTTTATTCCCCTTGGGAGCTCCATGCTCCGTGACCCCCGTTGTCGCGCCCGTGCACAGTCTTCACGTCACATGCCCCCGGCAAGACTCTCGACTTTGCGATGCCCATCTTCTGCCCCTGCGCGCCAGCTCCGCAATGCCAATCGTCGCGCCAGTGGGCCGCTCATGCGTCACGTGCCCCTGGCATGATGCCTACTTCCGCGATAGACGTTGTCGTGCCCGTACGCTGTTTCCATGTCACGTGCCCTTGGCATTGCACACACTCTGCCGCGCCCATGTGCCATTCTGCTTATACAGTCGCGCCCTTCGGCTCTCTCTCACATTATCATGCCACTGGCACCACACACTCTATCGCGCCCATGGGCTGTGCTGCTTATGCAGTTGCCCCCCCTTGGCATCCTGTCACACTACTGCTCACCCGCATTGGTCCATCCTTCCACCACACCATGCGCACCTTGCCTTGGTCGTGGAACATGCTTCGACCCACTCCCTAGAGGGTGCATCATCTTGTGGGGATAGGCGACTCCTCTGGGACATTATCTCTGGCAGGGAGCTCCAAGTGCTCTGGCATGAAGACTCTCCTTCCTCTAGGGTGACGGCTCCTCCGAGATGCTACTTTGGCCCGTCGGGTAAGCTATTCCTCTGGGACAGTATCTTAGTGCGCTTCGAGTGCTCGGACACAAGGACTTACCCTGCGGGATTAGGCGACTCCTCCAGAACACTATCTCCGCCAGTGAGCTCCAAGTGTTCCGGCACAAAGACTCCTCTTTTGCCAGGTAAACGGTTCTTCTGGGATGCTACCTCGGCCAGTTGGGTAGGCAACTCCAGGATAAGACCTTGGCACGCTCCGAGTGTTCCGCCTCAGGTATTCACCCTGTGGAGATAGGCGACTCTTCTGGGACACTATCTTCGGTATGGAGCTCCAAGTGCTTAGGCAACTCCCCTTCCGCCAAGTAGATGGCTCCTCTGGGATGCTACCTCAGTCAGTCAGGTCGGCGACTCTTCCGAGACACTATCTTGTATCTTGCAGGGATAGGCGACTCCTCCGCGACACTATCTCTGCTAGGGAGCTCTAAGTACTTTGACATGAAAACTTCTCTTCTGCCAGGTAGACGGCTCCTCCAGGATGCTACCTTAACTCGTCGGGTAGGCGACTCCTCCGAGACACTACCTTGGCGTGCTCCTAGTGTTCCGGCACAAGGATTCATCCTGCGGGGATAGGCGACTCCTCCGCGACACTATCTCTGCCAGGGAGCTCCAAGTACTCCAACATGAAGACTCCTGTTCAGTCAGGTAGACGGCTCCTTCAGGATGGTACCTTGGCCCATCGGGTAGGCGACTCCTCAGGGACACTGCCTTGCCGCTCACCGAGTGCTTCGGCACAAGGACTCACCCGCAGGATAGGTCTGGGACACTATCTCTGCTAGGGTGTTTGCGTTACTAGTGTATGTGCTCCGGCGCTGGGGGCTTTCATCAGCACCCTAAGGGACTATTACCCCTGGGTCACTCCGAGACAAGATCAGGTCTCCCGAGGGCATCGTGTCTAGTCCGCCTAGCAGTTGGGCATTGGGGCTTCCCCACCACTGCGAGGTCCTCGGCGTCTCTTGATGCCCTGTGGAACTCTGCAAGGGCTTTGGACTGGTGGTTAGATCAAGGGGTTTCTCTGGCCACACCGGCGTTGGGGGAGCTAGTCTTTCTAGACGGACAAAGTGATGCTGTGTGGGGTAGGCCCAGTGAATATGCGCTCCGACAGTCCATGGAGCACCAGCACCTGTGGCCCCCTCAGTGACGTGTCACTCCTGACGAGGGCCATGTGTCGACACATTTTCGCAACCCTTATAATTAGGGACTTGAGAAATCATTTTCAGGATTTCAGATTTTCATTCTCAGATTCACTTCCACTCTAGAATTGTAGAAAGAGAAAAAAACATGACCTTGACTCTGGACCTAAACATCAGATTGTGATTGTCTTCGTGTATTCACTTCGTGTCATCGCCTTTGCAGCAATGCCATCCTCAGGCTGTGTCTGGGAAACCCTTGGTTTCTTCCCGTGCTCCATCGTTGCTCTGTCCCACATCAACATACTTGGCTTCTGATTCGGATTACATTCCTTGTGACACCTCCACGTCCATTGCGAATCCACTTCCTTGGCATAAAATTTTATAATCGATTCCATAATTAGCCCCGCCATTGTGTTGTTAATCACAGGGAGCACCATACATAAAATCATTCTTGTTATAATAAGTACAACTAGGGCCCAACCATTCATCACCTGTATTACAAGTTCATCTCCCTTTTAAAGTTACGGTTGAATTTGCGTCATGTTTCTTTTTCTTTTTTTCCCTTTTACTGGTTAAATGCTCAACTATCCTTGCTTTGCCTTATCTCCTGATTCCTATCTCCCCCCTTCGCAACCAATGGAGGTCTTAAGCTCAGATTTAAGCCAAAGACAGTAACCAAGGAGAGGAACACCAGTATTAGCGACAATTGACAAGTTAGTTAAGGGGTTAGTTTTACACGTGACTAATAAAACAACCATGTTTATTTCCAGTTTTCCTTTTAGCTCTGAATTTGACCGTAATTTCCTTCTTAAACACACCTGTCAATTGTGAGCAATCATCTGAATGAGAAAAGTGTTTGAATTGTGAAATTCACGTTTTTATCTTCTCTATTCTTCCTTCACCCCCTTCGTTTTCATGAATTTTGTCCAAAAAATACAGTGAATTTGTTACATTCAGCTTGAGAGCAGTTCTGATGCATTAAACGAGGATCACTATGTCGAGCCATCATTTTGATAATCCTAACCCTCGTTCCGCTGCTATCTTCTTGTTTAAATCCGGTTGTTATTGGTTATGGCAATCAGAAATTGAAGAAACAAGTTGGGGAGCACCTTTAATTTGGAGGCTCAATATCATTGGAAGTTTTCAACCATAATTGATCAGTTTGATGAGCTCGGATTCGAGCTCACAAACATCCATGGCTTGGTGGCAGACCTACCTGAAATGAAGACCTCCATGGAGAACATGAACATGATGTTGAGAAAGTTGCTTGCAGAAAAATTTCCAGAGATACACGAGTCCTCCTCCACTAGATCTGGTTATGCTGATTATCATTCTGATCGGTTCATTCTAATGGTAACTCCTCCATTTAACCTTCTAGGATTGATTTTCCAAACTTTTGTGGTGTTCACTCCCAAGGATGCGTGCATAAGGCAGAACAGCACTTTAGGTTTCAACCTGTAAGGGAAATGGATAAGCTTGAATTTGCTTCCGTCTACTTTGAAGGACAAGCAGCATATTGGTTTGGAGCATACATAAAAAGTAAGGGTTGATTGGTCTCACTTCACCAAGGATTTGCATGCGAGATTTTTAAAACTGTGTACTGACAGTACCATAAGGGAATTCCGTAAGCTTATTCACGTCATAGGTTGTCTTGCAGATACCTGTTTTGGATGAGAACTACTTGAACCAACAGGAAGCTGCCCTTAGTAAACTGTGGTCCGCTACCAGGCCTGCCTTTGTGACACACGGTGGCCCTTGATGGCACAAGAAAACCGTGTGTGGCACTCGACTTGCCGCTCGCAAGAAGAGTCCGCCAACCAATCTCAACAATTTATAGCAAGCAGTGCATCAACATCGCATAAAACAGTGCACAAAGAGTAAATTTCAACACGAGGGCAAAACGGTCACAAATATCTTCATTACTTCAATAGCATCATTACAACTTACAAAAGGCTTTGTTTGCATCCACAGTGTGCAATCTAGCTAGAACAGCAAGCTAAAACAAAGCAAGGGACTCTCGGGTATGGGTGTGCATGACTCCCATATAGTACCATTAGGAGGTAAAACTAAAGTGACAGTAGTAGACGTAACTATGTGCGAGGAGTCATAGTGCCCCTTTTTAGAGAAATACAACTCGAAATGACTTGAAATTTTACAGGGAAACTTAAATATATACAACGGTGGTCTCCACCAAAATTGAGCAAAAACGCACGCCTGGATCTTTAGATCTTCACTGTTGGCTTTTGACGTGCGCGGGCACTGCAATTGGGCGCGCGGGCGCTGTGCTTGACGGGCGCATGGGCGCGAGACTTGATGAACTTGTGAGGGCGCATGGGCGCCTGCTGGAAGGGCGCGGGGGCGCTGAGCTGGATGGGCGCGGGGGCGCAGTGCTAGGCGGGTGCAAGGGGCAGCCCGTGACATTCTCCCCCACTAGAGCTGTTTACGCCCTCGTCAACTTCTGCATGTGGTAGGCTTCAATCTTGTCGGCGTAGGCTGATAAGTCTGCTGCTCGTTCCCAAGTGTTTTCTTCATCCATTTGTCCCTGCCACTTGACTAGGTACTCCTGATGGCGTTTGCGGGAAGCTATAATCACTCTATCATTCAAAATAGCTTCGGCAACTCGTTTTCCTGCTGCTTTGGGTTTGAGTCCTTGTCTCTTGATTTGGCCCCTGGAGGGGTCAGCTGTGTCTTCATAGAATGGCTTCAACATGCTGACGTGAAAGACGGGATGGAGCTGGCGGCTCCACCAATGAGGCGGATCAACTTTGTAAGCCATCTTGCCTATCTTCTTCACTATAGTCAGGGGTCCCTCATATTTCTGCAAAAGACGAGAGTCTCTTCCCCTTAGAAATTTGCGATCCTGTTGCAGTAGCTTAACCATAACTTTGTCGCCCACGTTAAACTCTTGAGATCTCCTGTTCTTGTCAGCGTGTTTCTTCATTCTTCTGGCTGCTTTCTCAAGGTAGGAGTGAGCTAGATCTATATTCTGCCTCCATTCTTCACTGAAGCTTATGGCCCTTGGGGATTTCCCGGCATTGGGGACGTTTACCGTGTGGGGTAGTAACGGTTGTTATCCATTTACAATCTCAAAAGCACTCTTCCCTGTCGAAGAGCTTTTGCGTGAGTTGAAACACAGCTGGGCAACATCCAGTGGCTTGACCCAATTTTTCTGTGTTGCACTGACAAAATGGCGGAGGTACTCTTCTAACATGGAATTGAACCGCTCCGTTTGACCGTCTGATTCTGGATGATAACTTGAACTCATCGAAAGTTGGGATCCGAATAACTTAAAGAGTTCAGTCCAAAAGTTTCCGGTGAAGCGGGAGTCCCGATCACTGACAATGTCTTGAGGCATTCCCCAATACTTCACCACATACTTAAAGAAAAGTTGCGCTGTGTCTTCGGCTGAGCAATACTTGGGTGTTGCGATAAAGCTCGCATACTTGCTAAACCGATCAACGACAACAAGAATTGTGCCTAAGTCTTCAACCTTCGGCAGACCAGTGATGAAATCCAATGACACACTCTCCCACGGTCTCTTGGGGATCGGCAGCGGCTGTAGTAACCCTGCCTTCTTCTTACGCTCCACCTTGTCCTGCTGACAAGTAAGGCATGTTTTCACATACTCTTGCACTTCATCCCCCATTTGGGGCCAGTAGTAACCTTGTTGAAGGAGAGCTAATGTTCTTTCTCCTCCGGCATGGCCTGCCCAAAGGGTGTCATGACATTCTCGAATCAATGTTCGTCTCAGATCATCAACTCGGGGAACGTATACCCGTCTTCCTTTGGTCATCAGCAAACCATCTTCTTGCCAAAACTGTCGAGTTTTACCGCTCTCGATCAGTTTCAGTAGTTGTTGGGCAACCGGATCCCTGGTAAGGGCCTTCTTGATCTTCTTTCTGATGTTGATGGCAACTCGGCTATCTGCTCTAACAATAGCATTCATGGCCATCAATGCTACCTGATCTAGTTCGGCTCTCCTGCTGAGGGCGTCTGCTACGCTGTTGGTTGAGCCTGTCCTGTACTCGAGCATGAAGTTGAATTCTGCCAAAAGTTCCTGCCACCTGGCCTGTTTCGAAGTGAGCTTAGATTGACTCAAGAAGTGGCTCACTGCAGTGTTGTCCGTCCGCACTATGAAGCTAGAACCAAGCAGGTAGTGCCTCCAAATTCTGAGACAGTGTACTACCGCGAGCAACTCTTTCTCATGAGTGGTGTAGCGACGTTCTGCTTCGTTGAGCTTCCTACTCTCATATGCCACCGGGTGGCCTTCTTGCATTAGAACCCCTCCTAGTGCAAAGTCAGAAGCATCTGTATGAACTTCAAAGGACTTCGACACATCAGGGAGAGCAAGTACCGGATCTTCAGACATAGCCTGCTTCATAGCCGAGAAGGCCGATTGACACTCCTTGGACCATTCCCAAACATTGCTCTTCTTCAAAAGTTCGGTTAGGGGATGGGCCATTCTCGAATAATCTCGGACAAACTTCCTATAATAGTTGGTCAATCCAAGGAAAGATCTCAGTTCTGAAACATTCGTTGGTGGCTGCCACTCCTGTATCACTTGAACTTTACCTGAGTCCATCCTTATCTGACCCTGTTCTATCACATGGCCCAAGAATTTAATCTTGGTCTGGGCAAAAGTGCATTTCGACAGCTTCACGTATAGCTCGTGCTCCCTCAGTCGGGCAAGCACCTTCCTCAAGTGCTTCAGATGCTCGTCCACGCTGGAACTGTAGATCACAATATCATCGAGATACACCACTACAAAATCGTCAATGTAGTCCCGCAAAACTTGATTCATCAAGGTGCAAAATGTGGCCGGGGCGTTGGTCAAGCCGAACGGCATGACCAGGAACTCATACGCCCCGTATCTGGTGACACAAGTTGTCTTCGCCTCGTCACCTTCGGCAATTCGGACCTGCCAATACCCAGACTTCAAGTCCAACTTGGTAAACACTCTCGCCCTACTAAGCTGATCAAAACAGTCGGCGACTAAAGGAATAGGATACTTGTTCCGAATAGTCACCTTGTTTAGCGCCCTGTAGTCCACACACATCCGCAAAGAACCATCTTGTTTCTTCTGGAAGAGGACTGGTGCACCATAAGGCGACTTCGCGGGAGTGATCAAACCCGCATCTAGCAACTCCGTCAATTGTTTTCTGAGTTCAGCAAGTTCTGGTTGTGACATCCGATACGGAGCTCGGGCGGGTGGCTTCGTGCCTGGCACGAGCTCTATCTCATGGTCAATTGCCCTTCTAGGTGGCAATTTCTTGGGCAATTCATCAGGCATCACATCTTCAAAGTCGTTTAATATCACTTTAACTTCTTTCGGTAGTGGTCCCGATACTTCTTCAATTTCGTCCCACCGTAGCATGGCAAGGTAGGTTGTTTCATCCCGTTTTAATCCCCTTTTCAACTGGAGGGCTGAGATAGAACGCTCTCCCGCCCTAGAAGATATAGTTGGGATGACACATGGTTTATTCCCAAGCATGACTAGCGAGTTGGAACATGGCATCACTGTGGTCTTCGTGTCACGCAGAAACTCCAACCCAAGGATCAGTTTAAAGTCGTCCATGATGACTACTGAAAAGTTGGTCCTTCCTTCGTATGGGCCAATCTTGATCAAAACAGATCTCGCTATCCCCGCTACTGGCTGTGCGGCGGAGTTGATAGCCTTCACCCGTCCGCACCCTTTTTCTAGAGTTAGACCCAGTCTTTCCACTTCGGTGCTAGAAATGTAATTATGGGTAGCTCCTGTGTCCACCATGGCCCTGATGGCCTTCCCGTTAACCTTGATGTCCACATACATCAAGCCTTTTCCTGGTACATCACCCTTTTTCTTTGGCGGCATGTCTTTAGGCTCTTCTCCAGTCGAGCTCTTTTTGGGGTTCCCAACCTGTGTTGTCACCGCATTACACCACTGAGGAAAGGCCCCGACGGCATCTTCCTCTTCATAATCTTGTGTGTCTGTTTGCTCATCTGTTGGTGGGTGCCTTGGTCGAGAGACAGATTGTTCCCCACGTTGCACCTGCCCAATGTTGTCAAAGAAGGCATTCATCATCTGTCGCTGCGGACAGTTAGCGATCACGTGCGGTCCTTGGCACAAGAAGCAACCCCTGAAAGGAGGTTTCTTCACTTCTCCACTGGTGCTAGCGTCAGGCTTGGCTTTGAACCCAACTCCACTCTTCTGTTGGGTAGAAGAGTTTGACGCCCAACTGCTTTTACTGCCCCAACTTTGGTTTGGCGTTGGACCCCCTGGCTTCTTGCCACCAATACCTCTGCTTGGATTTCCTCTCTGAGGGGGTCTCTGTGGCTCAGAGTTGTAATCTGAAAGGCTCTCGGCAGCGATGATGGCTTCATTAAGGTTGTTCACCCGACGTCTATTAAGCTCAGTACGAGCCCATGGTTTTAACCCTTCCATGAAGAAGAAGAGTCTGTCGACTGCGGACATGTCACTGATGTCCAACATCAAGGCAAAAAATGCCTGGCAATACTCCCGGACCGATCCGGTGTGCTTGCATTCCAGCAACGCTTTTCTCGCGTTGAATGCGGTGTTTTCTGGGAAAAACTGACTCTTTAGCTCACGTTTGAGTATCTCCCATGTGTTTATGACGCAAGACCCATCTTCGATCTCTGCGTACTTCTTACGCCACCATAACTTGGCATCTCCAACCAAGTACATGGCAGCCATCGACACCTTTGTCGCTTCCGAGTCTACTCTGATGGCTCGAAAGTATTGTTCTATATCGAAAAGGAAATTTTCTAATTCCTTGGCGTCACGGGCTCCCCCGTAACTCTTGGGCTCTGGCACTCGGGGCCTCGACGAGTGCTCCGCACCCCCAGCGGGTGTGTTAACCACTGCACGACTAAGAAGCTCCACTCGATCCTGGAGTTCTTGAAATTTAGACTCCCAGTCTATACCTCCACTGTGCCGTGCATGGTGTTCCACTCGATCTTGAAGCTCCTGAAACTTCCCCTCCCATTCCATGCTCTCAGCATATCGGGTATTATCAGTGGCTTCAAGATTCACTTCCAACGCGTCAAGGCGAAGGGAGAATTGCTTCAGGATGCCTGGAGCATCCTGGTCACTCTTGATCATGTCATGTATCTGTGCTTCCAAAGCATCGATTCTCTCTTTCGTGTTGGCCATAGTTTTTCTCAACAAACTATCCCACAATATTTTCTTAGCTGAAGCCACGGTCTCTTGGACAACCGCGGCTCTGATACCACCTGACACACGGTGGCCCTTGATGGCACAAGAAAACCGTGTGTGGCACTCGACTTGCCGCTCGCAAGAAGAGTCCGCCAACCAATCTCAACAATTTATAGCAAGCAGTGCATCAACATCGCATAAAACAGTGCACAAAGAGTAAATTTCAACACGAGGGCAAAACGGTCACAAATATCTTCATTACTTCAATAGCATCATTACAACTTACAAAAGGCTTTGTTTGCATCCACAGTGTGCAATCTAGCTAGAACAGCAAGCTAAAACAAAGCAAGGGACTCTCGGGTATGGGTGTGCATGACTCCCATATAGTACCATTAGGAGGTAAAACTAAAGTGACAGTAGTAGACGTAACTATGTGCGAGGAGTCATAGTGCCCCTTTTTAGAGAAATACAACTCGAAATGACTTGAAATTTTACAGGGAAACTTAAATATATACAACGGTGGTCTCCACCAAAATTGAGCAAAAACGCACGCCTGGATCTTTAGATCTTCACTGTTGGCTTTTGACGTGCGCGGGCACTGCAATTGGGCGCGCGGGCGCTGTGCTTGACGGGCGCATGGGCGCGAGACTTGATGAACTTGTGAGGGCGCATGGGCGCCTGCTGGAAGGGCGCGGGGGCGCTGAGCTGGATGGGCGCGGGGGCGCAGTGCTAGGCGGGTGCAAGGGGCAGCCCGTGACACTTTGCCAAGCCATTGAGTATTGTCTCCTCATTTCGAACTAAACAGCTCCTACTCCACTTTCCATTAAGCCTAGACGGTGGACTCATTCTACATGCTTATCTCATTCACTACCAAAACAAATCACTATCACCAAGGAACTTTTACCTTCTCCTAACGTACAAGCTCACAAACACCTCACTAATTCCCCAAAGACCCAATATGAGCTCAAAGAAAGGACTGCCAGGGGGCTTTGTTGGTGGTGTGATGAGCTATTTGCACATGGCCACAAGTGTGCCAGGAAAAGAATTATCCATGCTTGTGGTAGCTGATGACTCAAGAGTTTTTGCCCTCAATAATCCATTTTTAATACTTTATTACTCCTTTACTCCATTTTGAACCTTATTTACCTATCCAACTCACTTTTGAAAATCGTGGTTTCAACCAGAGATTTCAAGGGAAGAAAACGTGGTTTGAAATAGAGATTTCTTTTGAAACGTATGAAATCTCTGTTAGGAAGCAAGATTTCAAAAGAAATCTCTGTTTCAAACCACGTTTTCTTCCCTTGAAATCTCTGTTTGAAACCACGATTTCCAAAAATGGGGTAGGTAGGTAAATAAGATTCAAAATGGGGTAATTAAGTATTAAAAATGGATTATTAAGAGCAAAAACTCGATTATTCAACATAGGTGGAAAAGTATGATGGATCTCCATTTTATGATGAGGAACCACAATAAACATCGGCCCCTAAGGAAGAGCAATGGAAAATCTCTAAAAGTGCCTTGAAACTCTACCCATACTAATTTTAAGATACGAGGCAATAGCGGGAATAGGCCATTCACCAGTTTGGTCGATACAGGCTCCACGCAATACTTCGTTAACCCTACCTCAGTTGCTAAGTTGAACTGTATCATTGAAGCAGCTCTAACGTGGTAGTAGCACTGGCAGATGGGAACAAGATCATCAGCGAGGGCCATGGACCATGCAAATCTTACAGATGAAGACAGACCTAAGGCCACTCTCTTTCAGGGGTTCTGGCTTTGTCTTAGGGAAGCCGAGGTAATTTCGCGATTTGACTTCAGCAAAACGACTGTGGCTACTCAACTCCATGGCTAATATATGGTTCTCAAAGGAGGCACACAAGAAACAGAGATCAAACTGATGTCGGCAAGATACATATACAAATGCCTAAAGAGCAATCCTGGTGCACTTTCAGGTCTTGTATACAACCTCACCTCCACTCTTCACTGTGATCAGTCCACAACTGAGATGGTAGCCTTGTCACACGAATTTGGTTTCTCTTTGTGGAACCTACAACCTTACGCTAAAGAAGGGAACATGACTATTACGTTCCTCTTGTTCTCTGTGCCAAGCCTGTTAACCCCACCTTATAGTATTTCGTATGCACCTGAGATGGTAGCCTTGTTACACGAATTTGGTTTCTCTTTGTGGAACCTACTACCTTACGCCAAAGAAGGAAACATGACCATTACGTTCCTCTTATTCTCTGTGCCAAGCCTGTTAAGCAGAGACCTTATAGTATTTCGTATGCACAAAAGACTAAAGTAAAAGAATCCTAGTGCACCTCAGTCAGGTATATGCCCTCACCTCCACTTTTCACCGTGATCAGTCCTCACCTGAGATAGTATGTTTGTTACACGATTTTTTGGTTTCTCTTCGTGGAATATACTACCTTACTACTTGAAGGAATATGACCATTAAATACCCCTTATTCCCCTTGCCAAGCCTATTTTTATAGAGTTCCCTATGTACAGAAGACTAACATTGAGAAAATTGTGCGACCAAGTTTTGCAATCTGGTTTAATGTAGAATAGCATATCAGCTTTGGTATCCCCTATATTTTTGGTTAAAAAGAAGGTTCGCGGTTTGAGGATGTACGTGGACTAAGGGACAAGCTTACAGATAAGGACAAATTTACTATACCAATGATTGAGGACTTGTTGGATGACTTACATGGAGCCACCGTGTTTTTCGACATTTGACCTGAGAAGTGGTCGTTACCAAATCAGGATGGCTGGTGAAGATACACCTAAAACTGGCTTTGGAACTCACTTACGACGTCCTGAGTTCGAGGTTATGCCCATTAGGCTAACAAATGCACCAGCCAGCCTTTAAGCACAAATGAATTCCATTTTTCAACCATACTTGAGAAAGATTGTGTTTTTTTTTTCTATTTTTGAGGACCTATTGGTATATAGCGCAAGTCGACAAGAGCACGTATACTACCTACGGCAAATGTTTCCACTGACAACACCAGCTTTTTATCAAGAAATCCAAATGTCTATTTGCTCAAGCACAAGTGGACCAGCTAGGGCATATGATATCTGGTATGGAATTGTCTGCTGGTGCTGCTAAGGTGGAAGCCATGAAAAACTGGCCGATGCTCGGGAGAGTCAACAAACTAAGGGTTTTTTTTTGGGTTTGACAGGCTACTATAGAAAGTTTGTAGCTCATGATACTATAAGTGAACCACTCCAACCTCATGAAGTGCAGTTTCCATTGGACTCACAGAAGCTAAACAGGCCTTTGAGCACCTCAAATCTGCTATATGTACTACTCCAAACTTGGCTTTACCTAAATTCAGTATGCCTTTTGAAGTAGAAACTGATGATTGTGACCTTGGCATGGGGCTTGTACTAATGCGAAAGGGAAGGCCACTAGCATATTTCAGCGAGGCCTTCTGTCACGATTTGAACCACATTTGGGCCCATGAATTAGGTTTGTGATTGGCAGCAGGCCCATTAAACTCTCACCAACGGCTCTTCTAGGCCTTTACAACTCCAAAACTTTGTTACCAATTTCTTTACGAAACCTTCATCTAGCAACAATAAGGAAATAACTCCAAATAACCAACAAGTGACCTAAAAATCCACAACGTTTCTCCTTAAAACTCCAAGCCAATGCTTGTCACTATTACCTTTAAGCAAGGGATGAGCTTCTATGTGCTTAGTAAGTAGCTGGACCCAGAATATGCGGTGAATGTTTAATGCCAAGGAAAGTGGGTTCGTAGTCGACGTGGAGGTGCAACAAGGAATGCAGTCCGACTCAGATGCCAAGTATGTTGATGTGAGACACAGCAAGGGCGGAGCAAGGGCAGAGACCAAGGGCAGAGATCAAGGGCTTCCCAAACAGAGCCTGAGGGTGGCAGTGCTGCGAGGGCGATGGCGCAGGATGAATATACGACGACAGTCACAGTCTGATGCTTAGGTCCGAAGTCGGGGTCCTGTATGTTTCTCTCTCTAGGATTCTAGAGTGAGAAAGTGAGTGTTCTGAAAATGTCCAATCCCCCAAATGAATTCTCAAGACCTCTATTTATAGAGGTTGAGATGATATCATCACGCGACACGTGGCGCTCCCTGGGAGTGACACGTCATCGAGGGGTCCACAGCTACCGGTGCTCCACGGATTGTCGAATCACATATTCACCCGGTCTGCCCCGCACAGCGTCACTCTGTCTGTCTGGAAAGACTGGCTCCCACAGCGTCGGTGTGGCCAGAGAACCCCCTTGATCTAGCCTCCCATCCAAGCCCTTGTAGAGTCCCACGAGGTGCGTCAAGAGACGCACGGAGAACCTGACAGTGGTGAGGGCTGCCCCTGTAGCCAACTGTCAGGCTGACTGGGCGCCATGCCCTCCAAGGACCTGGTCCCATCCCGGAGTGACTCGGGGGTCATTGCCCTGGTGATGTCGACGATCAATGGTAACATGAGTGGACATGCTCGCAGCTCAGTGCTCAATGTCGGGGGCAAGGGGTCCTCGTATCGGAGCCTCCCGTGACTGTGACGGCGATGGCTTTAAGGTTGTGAGCCCATCCCGTTGCCAGGGGTCCTCGTGCCGGAGCACTACGAACGGAGCCCCCCGTGATGCAGCACACTCCGGAAAGTGGGTCGAAGCATGTTTCACGTCCATGGCGGGGGCGCATGGTGTGGTGAATAAGTGTGATGCCCGAAGGCCTGTATCATGATTGTGGCGCATGGGCGCGGCGACGAACGTTGCGGAGACAATACTTGGTGCCGGAGCACATGTCATGAGAGTGGTGCGGCGACGAACGTCGCGAAGCAATACTTGGTGCCGGGGCACATATCATAAAGATGGCGCACGGGCGCGGCGGCGAACGTCGCGGAGCTATAGTTGGTGCCGGGGGCACACATGATGAGAATGGCGCACGGGCGCTGCGACGAACGTCGCGGAGCAATACTTGGTGCCGGGGGCACGCATGATGAGAATGGCGCACGGGCGCGGCGACAGGTCGCGAAGCTATAGTTGGTGCCGGGGGCACGCATGATGAGAATGGCACACGGGCGCGGTGACGAACGTCGCGGAGCTATACTTGGTGCCGGGGGCACGCATGAGGAGAATGGCGCACGGGCGCGGCGACGAAGGTCGCGGAGCTATACTTGATGCCGGGGGCACGTATCATGAAGATGGCGCACGGGCGCGGCGACAAACGTCGCGGAGCTATAGTTGCTGCCGGGGGCATGTATCATGAAGACGGCGCACGGGCGCAGCGACAAACGTCACGGAGACGGCGCACGGGCACGCGTCGGGTGTCCCGAAGATGGGATTTGAGCTGAGTGTACCTGTCATAATAAGATGATGAATGCAACATGTAGTAATGACAAAGTTAGAACTGATGGTACGCGGTTGTCAGTGACGGGTCATTCCGTGGTAGTGTGCGACTTTGGGCGACGAACATCGCGGGAGCGGTGCGTGGACGCTAACGTCGCGAGGTTGATGGACGATGGATGTCGTGAGGTTGGTGCACGACGGACGTTGCACGACAGACGTCGTGAGGTTGGTGGACGACGGACGTCGCGAGGTTCACGGACGACGGACGTTGCGAGGTTGGTGGACGACGGACGTCGCGAGGTTCACGGACGACGGACGTCGCGAGGTTGATGGACGACGGACGACGGACGACGGACGTCGCGAGGTTGGTGGACAACGGACGTCGCAAGGTTCACGGACGACGGACGTCACGAGGTTGATGCACGACGGACGTCGCGAGGTAGATGTACGAACGTCCGTAAACATCGCGGAGGTGCAAAGACTTGAGAAAATAAGTGTGCGCGGGAGGGGAGGCCATAGGCCAAAGATTGGGGGAAGGCCAAGGCCACCACCCCTGGGGAGGCCAAGGCCGACCCCTTGGTGAGGCCGAGGCCGACCCTAAGGGGTGGCCAAGGCCAATGGCCAACACCCATGAAGGGAGGCCAAGGCTACTCCCCCTTTCGGTGAACTTCGGGCGCGCCGATAGTAGGTCTTTTTATGAGCGATGACGAACCCGGAAGTTTCGTTGCGACTAGCGTGTCGACGTGAAATGTACCCGCGTGACGAACAAGGTGCCAAAGCCAGGTATGAAGTGTATGAAGCGATCAAAGCGCGAAAGGGACTTTGCACGGAGAGTGAACAACTGGGTGGAAAGGTCAAGGCCAACACCCCATGAAGGCCGAGGCCGACCCCCCATTGAGGCCGAGGCCGACCCCATGGCCTTGGGGGAGGCCGAGGCCGACCCCATGGGTTTGGCCAAGGCCTATGCCCTTGACCCCGTCACTCCGGTTGCGCCAACGGTCGATGTTTTTGGTGAAAAGGTGCTTAGGTGGTTGCGGCGCGACGAACGTGGTACTGTGAGTCACGGTAGCGTGAAATCATTGGTGACTGAGTCGCGTTTGAGGCGTGAGGCAAAGAATGCAAGTGACTTGGGCGCGCGCACTTTGTCCGGTTCAAAGCGTTGAATACTGTGCTTGTGCGGACGTGTCATGCACAATGGGACTCTAAGTGGACCTTTGAGTGCGACCAGAATAGGTTGGGAACAATGTTTGATCCCACTGACTTGGACCCAGAATCTCACCTCGAGATAATTATCATTGTGAAAGCAGGGCGACCACGTGCAATAGTACTGCACGTCAACATTACGTCCAATTGACAACGACCCTAAATCTAATTTCCCTCGTTAGTCATGGGGCACAACAACCGATTAAGAGAATCAAATTGCCTAATTCGTTCATCGTAAACAAAGTCCATTAACCAGTAATTGTCTAACCATTCCACAACATTGTTGTATTTTACTGGAACATTTCAAATCCAAGAACCATCCCAATTTGCACCAAACATTCCGAATCAAAACTCTATATCAATCTCTACCAAACTACTCTTTACGTGCTAGTCTGGTTTTAACAAGAAATAAGTATCTCTAGAAAAAACAGTTTATATTATGATAAGCATTCCTTTCTTTAAAGAAACATATAAACGTCAGTAAAAAAGGCAGTTTATTTCGTATAAACAGTGCTCTGTAAAAAATAAATAACGTATACGTTTTATGTAAAAGCCACTTTATGGATTAAAATCACTTTAACGCTTCGCATTTCCTAGATAATAAAATCCGGCGCGACTATCTTGACGTTGCATCAAAGGGACCCATCAAAGCCATTGTAATTTCCTCTTGAGCGAGCTAATTCTCCACATGCTCGTCTTCATTTCTTCCAAAAACTTTCTTAGCACGAATCCTATCTTTTTCCTCATACTCTTTTATTCTCATTTTTAGGTTTTCAACCTGACAACAACCCCCCACCCCCCCCTAAAAAAAAAAAACTCAACACGCACACACATGGTGTCCCCTACACTGATTGGCGACTAGCAATTACACACATACTCACTACCCTGCTATTCTAAACAGCAACACGTACCTACACACTACCACATAATTGCATAACTCACCTCCACCAATCCAATACCACCCAAGCAATCCATTACTTCCAAAATTCTCCAAGCAGCTTAATGCTGACACCTCTACACGACACCAACGCACAATCACACAGACAAGCCAACCGTATACCCACCACACCAGCCTTAAATGCGCCAGACAATACACATACCCATGCATTGCTACTCACACATACTGTACAGACACATCCACCATCACACTGCTATGTGCATGCATAACACACACACACACACCCCACACATTACGCACTAAGTACACACACCCCTCGCACAGTCTTGTGTGCACCTGCATATACACCAAAAACACACATTCATAGCCACACATGGCTGTAACACACGCACACAATCTATGAAGCACAAACACGGTGCGGATGCGATACAGGTGCGGATACGCAGATACGACATTTTTGAAAATTTTAGAATACAGGTGCGGCGGGTATACAATTTTTTTTATTAACATATATACTCTTTGTATTAAAGATAATAGTATTTCAAACAAACAATAAGATAGTTATTAATTTGGTAGGCTGCTTTAGAAATATTGAAAGTGCATAGCCAAATATTATAGTAAAGTTCACAAGTTTTGTTATTTCTTGAAAGTATTGGGGCTAGTTTAAAAGATTGACAATAAAGTTGGTACTTAAGTATAATAAGTAGAAAGGCTAATTATACATATATCTCTGAGGTTAGGGTATAATTACAGATAAGGACAATAGTTTGGACAAATTATACTTATGTCCATTAACCAAACGGAATTTTAAAAACCCTAACGGTTTTAATGAAAAGACTTTATGCCCCTAAGTTGGAACCTTATTTTTTTTCCAATGCCATTAGTTTGGACAAACCACCTCCCACCCCACATTTCTCTCTTTCCCATTTCCCACACAAACCACCTCTGTTTCCTCTGATAGGAAAACTGGGCAGCATTTGCAACTTCGGCGACATCTCCTTCAATGATGGCGGCTACTTCCTACATTGGTGGTGGTGGCAACAACAGTATTAACACTTCTTGTTATGGTACACCTTTGAATTCTCCACCCAAATTGCACATGCCAATAATGGAAAATTTTGTCTCACAAAACTTGCCAAATTTGGGAAGTTCAATGCCATTTAGCCCTGCTTTGCTGGCAGTCTCGGCTGATCCTGGTTTTGCGGAGAGGACAGCCAAATTCTCTCGCTTTGGTAGTCGTAGTTTCAATGGTAGAACTAATCAAGTAAATTCAATTCCTGCTGATTTTCAGTATAGATCTAGTAACTCCATGGTAGCAAGTGCAAAATTGCCAAGGGTTTGCAGTAGTCCTTCTCTCAAAGCAGTGGGATCTCAATTGGGTGTGCAAGAAATGAAGAATTCTGCTCATACCCATGTGGAAATGAAGCCATCTGACAAGAAATTTAGTGGATGTGGTGCCAATTCTAATGAGGAATCCTTTGTTTCTGAGCAAATCACATCGGGGGAAAAGTGTGAATCCAAGAAAGAGAAAATATGTAAGTGTAATTTCAAAAGGAATAATTTTCTAAAAAATTATTGAGGATATACTGTACAAGGGCAGTATCACCATTTTTAAAATACGTAATGATGAAAATTACACTTTTTTGGACGGAACCCTGACGGATGGATATAAATGTCACTTTTTTAACGTTTTTGATCTCGGTATGTTGCATTTTGAAACTTAGTGTCGTTGACTGTAATTATACCCTAACCTCATGGACATAAGTGTAATTAGCCCTAAGTAGAAAGTTAGATACAGCTGTCAGTCTGTCACCCTCTCTTATAAACTGTTGTCACTCTAAACAAAACCTTACATCGTTAACATCAACAACATCGAGAGATCCCTTATAGCTCAGCAACGAGCAGCCAGACGCCGCCAATCATGTCTGCTGCCGAACATCGCCAATGGCCACCACTACCGGAAGACCATCGCCGTTACTGGCGCTCTCCGACGTAAGTCGTTCCTTCTTCTCTTTTCCCTCTTTTTTTCTTCTGTTCTCTTCTCCTTCTACCTCTGTTCTCTCTGAAAGAGAACCGTAGGTCCGTATTACTCCTGTATCCTAGCTGTACCTAAGATCCAAAAATTTAATTAAAAAAAATTTAATTCTGGACATGCACCCAGTGCGCACCCATGCTGCGCCCGACATGCAGTCGCACCTGACGCGCATCCGGTGCTGGTGCTTCACCCTAACTGCCGCACCTGTGCTTTGTAGGATACAATACATGCTGCACACGCACATTCTACATACATTCACACACCCCTAACACACAACACCCCCCTGTACATATCCACACACGTGCGCAATGCACGCACCACCATACTGGTCACCGTATACAAACACACATTACAGTACACAATACAAATGCGCATGCACAACACACCATCCACATAGCTGCACAAATGCTGAACACGTACGCATCACTCATGATGTGCACACCTTTACCCGCACAGCTGCACACGCTTACTAGCAAGCATAACTACACACACCTTTACAGCTGCATAGCAGCCCACATACACACCCCACACCTCTTCACACAGCCTCGCGCACGCAAACACACACACAAGCACCCCTTCTACACATCTATAGACAGCCCCAAAATTCTCTCTTTCTCTTCCTCTGTGTTGACCTTCTATGTATATGTGTGTGTGTTTCTGTGTGTATATACAAAATTACCTATTTAATGAAAAAATCAATCAGAGACAATATGCCTATTTTATGTCATAATTCCCAAATTGATCATAGTTTCCCAAGTCGACCCCCTTCACTTTCATTTATTTCTTTATTGCACCCACTTCAATTATTGCAACTTATGGTTACTATAAGTTGTCGCGAAAGGTTATAATTGAGATCGCTCACTACAATCGTCGCCAAAGATCGCAAATAATATCACTCACAACAATTCTTGCTAAAGTAATAAATAAATTGTAGAATTTACGATAACACCAAGCCTAGTTTTAGGTATTACATTATCTTCCCTTTAAAGAAATTTCGTTCTTAAAATTTGGTTTCCTTTAGATTGTTGTTCTCAATCATGTTTGATCTCAGATACCCGCCCTCATAACACCTCTAATGCTTATATAGCTAGTCATTTAAGCAGTTGGCAGATAAATCCAGATACAATTGCGAGTGACTCATACAAAGTATATGCGCTAAAGGCCTAAAATGACAGAGCCGCCAGATATGCATCTAACATACTTTAGCCCACCAATAAAAACTACCTTAAATGGTAACACACTTAAATCACAAGCTCTACCGCGCTTGAGTATCTCGGCATTTGACTTTGTATCCATTTATATCGTTAAATCGTTGCTAAACAGTGAAGTCTCACCTAATAAACAATGACCAGTTAGAAGTGCAAGCAAATTCATGACAATTGATAGTAAGCCCAATTTGAGATTGACGGTTTTGCACCTATGGTCCCAAAAATCAATCCCTATCCACGTATGTAAAGGAGATGTTAACTTTAGTAGAAGCGAACATGAAATGGAGCTCCAAACTGGTGCTCGTGTCATTGTAAGGACTGATTACTGTAGCCTTAAGTACCTAATGGGGCGAAGATTCTCTTCACTATTGCATCAAGAATTCCTATCTAAGCTTTCGTGATATGACTTTAAATGTACTATAAGAAGAAACTTGAGAATGGGGTGGCTGATGCATTGTTGCGACTACCTACCAACAATCACCTTGCAAGTACTAATGAACAAGTCTCAGTAGTAAAATGTAATGCCCCGAACCCGAGGGTCCGACCACGTCCTTAAACCAAAACCCAATCATGTCTAAAACATAACAACCGTAATAGTAGAGCAGAGCATCTAAAATGTCGCAAACATAATGATTTGAATCTCAAAATCTTAACTCCAGAAATAATCCAAAATTTTATTACAATCTCTCAGACTAATCATCTGAATCCAAAGGAAAATAAATCAACTAATCAATATTTCGTCTAAAGAAATCATAAGCTTTATTCTCAATATCAGAAACTAGAGCAATTCCTACCGCTGCACTAATATCTCGCCCTTCATGCTACTTTTGGCCTGAAAGGGGAAGGAAATGAAAAACAAAAGGGTGAGCATCCAGTAAAAGTTTTTATACACAGAGGGCCAAAACAAAAACGAAACATGAGTTATCGAGTAGAGCCAATAAATAAAAATTTTGATAATTTAGTCAAATTTCACGAGCGAATAACAAAGGTGACCAAAATAGGGTTAACAAAAAAAAAAAAACGAATAACAAATTTGAGTTATCGAATAGAACTGACAAATAAGAATTCAGATAATTTAATCGAATTTCACAAACAAATAATAGAAGCGACCAAAAAGGCGGTTAAATAACCAATAGGTCGAATATCGATTCTCACGAGAATAACAAATCGACCCAAAATGGATTACATAACCAATAAGTCGAATATCAAAATATATTTATCAAATCTTGTGGGGGTCACATACACAATTGCTTATTATTAAGCATCACAAATCATGGTTATATAATGTCGAATATCGCAGCCGACGCGTCCCATATAAGTCACGATAATTTGAAGTGACTTTCAAACACAAATATCACCCACAAAGTAGTTTGATAAATATAGTGGATATTCATTCGAAGTTCAAAAATAGTCATTACAGACTCAAACTGAAGAGAACGAAAATACGAGTTCAATAAAACAAGAATCAATTCAATTGGAGGTCGGATGAATGAGATATCGTCAAAAAAAGTTTTTGGGTGAAAACTTAATGAACAAAAATCGAGAGAGTGAAAGCAAGTTGTTAATAACCAAAGGGCAGCTAGAAAGTTGACATGTGGCAAAGGAGATTCGGAATTCACATGCTAAGACTAAAATTGATGGAATGCAATGAATGTGTAAGGACAAATGAAAACGTGACAAGTGGCTTTGAAGGTTTGGAACTCTTAAAGATCGGCTCATTGGCTATGAACAGAGAATGGAATTGGGAAACTAAATACTGAGCGCTAAAAGAAATTAGTATTATGAATTATAAGGATCCGTCTTTAACGCAAGTTATAAGACAATAGTAAATTTTATGGGTAACATTAAAATAAATATGATGAGAAATCATAAGCTCAAACGCAAACATGTTTTTGGGAATTGTGAACAATAATGGTGGCTTGTTTAAACATGCTTTAAAACAAGAATGATCGATAAAAGAACATAAATCTAAGATTTGTAAAGAATTTTCATCGCAAGTCACAACAACGGATTTCATGGTGAAGCTAAAAAAATTCAAGCGTGATGATCAACAATAGGCTCAGAAGCGAATTCAATGTAGAAATCAAACGAAGACGCAAAGATTCTCACGTATGAAACGAAAAGACGGTATAAAAACCCTTACCTCAAAGTAACGAAAATATTGTCGAAAATCTTCTCTTTATCTTAGATCCTTACTTCAAAGTAACGAATATCATGTCAAAAATCTCCTCTTTATCTTAGATCAATCACCACTTTTTTGTTTGAATACCCAAAAGAATGCACTAGCTCTTTTCTCTTCTCTCCTTTGTTTCTACAAAAAAACGAAGACTCTTATGTCATCTTCCCCCTTGTATAGTTTGCTAATATAATTCTAGTGTAACTTGAAGTCCCAATTTCTAGTGTAATTATAACACAACTAAAAGTCCTTATTGCTAGTGTAACTATAACACAACTTAAATTCCTTGTTACTAGTGTAGTTGTAATTCAACTAAAAGTTCTTATTACTAACTTAATCACAATATAATCCAAGTCGAAATCTCTTCTTCTTTTTCTTTTTTTAAATAAATAATACTTAATCTAATCACATTAGCCACTAAGACCATTAAATATTAATTCGTCACTAAAAGGACTCCAAGAAAATTCTTTATGGTCCATTACTTAATCCAAAATCAGTGTAATTTTCTTTTTTTTAATTATTACTTACACAGGTAGCCCAAAATCCGGGGTATTACATAAAATCTACTTAGTTGTTAGGAATTGAAAAGAGCACTAATTCCAAACTGGTGCTCGTGTCATTGTAAGGACCGATTACTGCAGCCTTAAGTACCTAATGGGACCAAGATTCTCTTCACTATTGCATCAAGAATTCCTATCTAAGCTTTTGGGATATGACTTTAAATATAGTACAAGAAGAAACTTGAGAATGGGGTGGCTGATGCATTGTTGTGACTACCTACCAACAATCACCTTGCAAGTACTAATGTACAAGTCTCAGTAGTCAAATCTACTTAGTTGTTAGGAATTGAAAAGAGCACTAATTCCGCTGTGCATCAGGTGTGAGAACAATTGCTTTTAAACCCGTGGGCTAAATTTGTGTATGAAGTGAATCAAGGTATCTTAAAGCATAAGGTAAAAATTTACATTGGTGGTGCTACTGTTTTAAGGCAACAAGGACTCCACCAAATGCACTCATCAGGATTGGGTGGCCACTCTGTCAATACTGTAACTTATAAGTGTAGGTAGCCTCACTCTTTTTTTGGCAACTATGGAGTAAATACCGCAATGGGAAGAGAAAGGCTGACTCTAGCGCCTCAGCCAGACACAAGGGGAAGAGAGTTCGAAGAAGGCAAAGAGTAAGTTAACCTTCGTTAAGGTGATTGAGAAAATCCAGACTGGTTTTCTTTTTTGTATGAGATGTTAGCAAGGATGAAACTTGCCAAAGAGATCAAGAGACAGGAAGGCCTAGAGAACGGGGAAATCCCATATGTGACACGGTCCCCTCCCTCTTGAACACTATTACCGATCATATTGCACTGTTGGATGCTTTGTGGTGGGGGGGGGGGGGGGGGGTTGGGGTTGATGCCATTGGAGGAGAGGCTAAGCGAGGCAAGGTTTATTCTACAATATATCCAATAGTCCAAGATGGTTGGGACCATTTGTGTTGAACCGCCCCATATTTTTGTACTGGGGGCAGGATATTCACTATGGGTATGTTACATGGACTCAGGTGTCTATGTCCGGATCCGACACATGTCCGGGTGTCGGACTAGCCTGATTTTGAAAATTAACTATAAAGGCACATGGGTCAAATTATGGACATGGACATCGGGACACGGCTAACATTTAAATTACATAATATTATATCGAATGAGTATGAAATATTATGTTTTAAATGTTATATGTTATTTTATGAATTCATATAGGGTTTGGTTGAAGGATGCATATATTTCTCGGATTTTATATCATTAGTAATTGTTTGGGATAAGGCAGCGCCAAAAAATTTGAAAAGATTATAAGGAAAAGAAAGAAAAGCATGTGAGTGCTACTTATATCCTGCCTATCAAAAGCAAAAAGATCAGACTCATGTGACATTTGACACTCCAGTCAAGTGTATGAGGTTGAGGCGACCCAGATTGAGACGACTAGACCTCGGACGACCAGACCCAGATTCTTGTCTTCTTTTCTCTCTTAAAAAACCTTCAGCTCTATATCTTTCTTCGACTTCATCATTGATTTCTGGCTGGGCATTTACGTGGCGTATTTCTCCGGTAGATCACGAGTCTGACACAGATCCCTTACCAGTGTTGGCTTCAGGTCGGTCGATGTTGCTCCTTCACCCCAAGTAAAGGGTCCATGTAACGTAGCCTGTAGGTCAAATGTGTGACATATGTCAAAGAATAAGACAGAACAACTACCGTATCAAGGACTCCTTCAACCCTTAGCCATTCCAACACAATCGTGGTCAAGCATATTTATGGAGTAAATGTAGAGGGCTTTGCTAAATCATAGAAAGGATGCCATCTTTGTCATTATGGACAGATTGAGTTCGTTCTCTTTTAACATTTGCTCTCACCCGCCCTTTCAAAGTAGCCCAAATCTTCTGAAGGTGTTCAAATTGCATTTAATCCCTGATGATATAATGAGTGATTTGATGAATGGGTTCCTAGTCAATTTTGGGTCAAACTCTTCTCAGTCTTGGGGACTACCCTTAGCCATAGTACGTCTTATCCCCCTGAAAGTGATGGTCAAACAGGGAGAGTTAATAAGTGCCGTACAAAATATCTCAGGTGTTTGATCTGTGACAAACCTAAGTCTTGGTCTAAATGGCTCTCATTGGCTTAGTCTTGGTAAAATATACTAGCTCCCACACTACCATCTAAACTAAACTACTCCATTTCAAGCTTTATATTGCTATATATTGGTAAACAATATTCAAAACCTATAGTTCATTGAGCAGGAAAAGAGATAGGGTCAAGGGCCACCGGTTTAACCGCCCGGTCAACCGGAATCGAACCCTGACGCCATAATTGCATAATAATAACATAATGCGTAAAAGATTAGGAAAGTACAAGAAATTGTATAAGATGCAATAACATTGAACCAATTGAAGGTAAACAACATTGTAATGGGTTCTAGACTACTAAAGTATGACTTGTGTGACTTTAAACCTTCACAAACTCACATCTTTGCACACGATTACTGGCCATAATAATTCTGACAAAAGATGATAGAATAAGTGCATAGATGCACAACTTCACAGTATTAAAAAGCTCACAGTTCACTGCAAACACTTCTTATACTCAAGAAAATTTCAGTTCTAATAGAAGAGAGGAAAAAATCAGATCTTGTACATTTTTCTGGTGTGGGGACTCTGATTCTTTCGCCTGAAAAGAATCTCCGGTGTACATCGGACCAACTGTCCATCCTTGATGATTTTAACTTTCCAGCTCGGGCATGGAGAGTGAAGGGGCGAGAGAGGCACTCAAATAAGAAAAGAGCCCTGAAACTTTTTGCTTTTATATATGATATTGGACCATTTAACTTGTTAGAACCGTGGCCGTGTCGGCCGTTTCAACGGTTGGACCGTTAGGTCAATGGGATTTCCCGGGGTTTGACCAATAGCAGTTTTTCAGACCAAACAGGGACGTTTTCAGGACCGGTTCCCCGTCTCTACGGTCAAACCATCTAGTCCGGTCCATTAAAAATTGGTGGTCCCAAACTTCTATTGACCAACAGCCCACTGACCATCAACATTACTGAACTGGAAGTAAACGAAGTCCAGAAGAGAAATGGAGGAAATACTCCAGCAGAACATGGCAATGGCTCAGTCCAGAATGCAGCTTTATGCAAATTGGCCCAGAGCATTAAGGGAATTCAGTGTCGGTGATTGGGTGTTGTTAAGGTTAAACAGCCTTACAGCTAGGGGGCAAAATGGGGGTGGAGGGTTGGGTCAGTTGGCTTTGGGTGTAGATTAAACGAGTTGGTTAAATGGGTGACCAACACATTTTGACGCATTTATTCGTGAACTAATTGGGTAAAATCCTTAAATGGGGCTGTATCCACCCATATGATCCCTATATAATCTAATACATAGAATTTAAAGAGCCACTTAAACTTTTAAAACTTAGCTTTATCTACATCAATGTTTCTCACAGTAACATGCATCACCATTGCCACTGCAGCACCACCGCTGCTGCACCAGAGCCTTTGCCATATGCACCATAGCAACTAAGCCGCCACCATATCACCACCACCACCACCAGCATACCACGACTGCAATCTCAAACAGCATGACCGCTAGATCCACAATCACCACCCACCTGTTAAGTATGATAACTGATAACAGTGTTGGGCACATTCTCTAACAGTTAAAGCTTTTAGAGTAGATGGTAACTTATCATGGTATAAGAGCTCTTGTTATGCGTTATGCAAGGTCTTGCACTCGATTCATCTAACTTGCACATTTGATCCCCTTTTATGCTATTGTAATACGCAGCCTGTTTATTTGTGCACTTGGTGGTGGTGCACCTTGATTTATCTCTCCATGTACAATTCGGAGCTTGCACACGAGAGAGAGTATTAAGCATGATAACACCCATTCTCTTAGAGCGTAGCTGTTAGAGTAGATGGTACCTTAACACCGCCGCCGCACTACTGCCAGCACCACCACAACCACCGCCTTGACTTCACCACCACCACCACAACCACCCCCACCATTTGCTGAGCCAACTTCCAAAGTTTGAAGACCATTCTTCCCCATTGAACCACCGATCTGTTCCAGAAAGTGGCACTTCGAGGTAGCGTTGAGCGACAGACAGTTGGTGACGGCAATACTGGTGTTTCCGAACGGCGATGGCAGCTCCAATCTTTGGCAATGGTGGGTGGTCATGAGATACGTCTGAGAACATTTTTTGATTTGGACTCTCGACTCTAAATATCAAACTAACATTATGGGTAAATGGGCACCCATTTACGACTGACTTGAACTAGCGGGTTATTGGGTTCTGAAATTAGTGACCTGTTAAGACCCAATTGTTCAATGGGTCGGTCTGGGTAGTTTTTGTGTGGCAGAATTGGGCGGGTAAATGGGTTGTGTAGTGTAAGCCACCGTACTAATAGCCAATCATGTATATCCTTGAGAAGGAATATGAAGCTGTCTCCAAGTATTATGGTCCATGCGAAATGATTGAAAGAGTGAAAAAGTTGGCTTACAAGCTTGGACTACCCTCTCTGACCACCTCCTTAACATCTTGTTTCTGGCTATGAAGGTGCGGATTGGGCCGGCTCGCTGAACTTTAACGAAGAAGATTGGGAATCAAACATGTGAGTTCACTCTTTGGAAGGTGCCCGTTGAGGCTGTAGCAAGCACCTTTACTCCTATCAAGGAATTGGTTTATGGACGAATGAATGTCAGCAGGGGTCCTGAGTCAGCAGTCGGCGGATAAACTCCCAATTGAATCTGATCTTGTTTTGTTCCTCGGTTGAAAAGAGATGCCTTGAGCTTTCCTTTCCCGACCCTAGGAAGAAGAGTTGAAGGCACAGCTTCAGAAGTATGTAATCAAAGCTAACACTTGAAGGCACAGCGGCAATAGTTTATTTTGGTGGTATTTTTTGGAGCTGCTATTTATCCTACTTGCACACCTGGGCTCATGACGTGAAGATTGCAGTCCCCACCTAATAAGTTGAGACGCTTCTTATGCATCTCCGTTAACAACGATTTTTGTGGAGGAGACCATAATGCCCTGCTATATGTTATTTAACTTAAACTGTATGGTGTAGAAGGGGTTTCTTCTAACTCTGTGTTTCTTTGTTTGCAGGAACATAGGATGCGTCTTGGACAGAAAGCCATATTTCATATTGAAGGTGCTTATGACCGTCTTTCTGGAATCTAACAATATTAGTGTGCTGTAATTAGTAAGCATTATTGCTACAATGCTCATCATTGTTTGAATTGCTGTACTTAATGGTATGCGTAATCAAACTATGTGATATAGAAGCCTTTGCTTGGTTAGGCTGAAAGTGTGAACATTAGAGAACAAGAACACCCATCATATGCATTTATGCCTAAGTTTAGGTTCCTTTAAGGTCTGCCCTTGGAGAACCATGCATTGGCTGGATTAATACTGGATAATGGCTTTTTACTTTCCTTTTCCAAACCTATGTTATACGGACCCTTCACTTTGGGGTGAAGGGGCGGTGTTGAGATGACCCAAGACGGAGGACACCGTACGGGATCCGTGTCAGACTCGTCATTTGCCGGACGGATACATGACGTTGACTAGTCCAATGTAAGAAGATGGAAGAAGAAGGGGCTGCAGATCTGATCTGTAAGGGTGGAAGAAGAAGAAGAAGAAGAAGAAGAAGAAGAGAAAATGGGGAGAGAGGAGAGAGATTTATGGTTAGAAGAAGAAGAGGAGTGTTACGGGTAGAAGAAGAGGAGGACATAGGGGAGGGAGAGGCTGTACCTTTTATCACGTGGGAGGTGGGAGGTGGGAGGCTGTTGACAGATCTAATTGATGACTGTTTCTTTTTCCTTTCTTTTGGGGAAAGTATCATTTTTGACCCCTAGTTTCATACAAATATTAAGTACAAAATTAGGTAAAAAAAAACTCCTTGTGACCCATATGACATTCATAACATTGCACATATACCCTTAACATTCAAACAAATATTAACGTAAAAAAACTCCGTGTGACCCATATAACATTCATAACATTGCACATATACCCTTAACATTCAAACTGAATCCTATTAAGTTCAGACGTGTTCCCATTCCGTGTCTACTTACAAATCCAAGTCCCGGGGTCCTAATATTTCAGAAATTGACGAGTCCGACACTTGGGTACGCGATTGATCCTAAAACCGACACCGAGTCCATGTAACATAGTTCCAAACCATAATTACATCCAATCTGTTGCATTGTAGCATAACCTTGGTGCTCCTTCTGATCAAGAGTCCTCTTTCTTTGTTGTATGAGTAGGTATGCAGTGCGTCTTGGATATTAGCAGTTATTTAATCATGACTGATCTAATTTTACGTGGATAACTAAGTTTTTGAACTCCAATGCTGCTGTCTCCGTAGGGACAATGGTTGAATAAGTTTCTTGATTGTGATCAATATAATGATTGAGGCGTCTTTGTGCGTGATTTATTGCATAAAGCTCTTCTCAGCAGCATTTTAGTACTCTTACTTCTTCATCCATTTAGGAATTAATCTTTTGATTGAAGCGTCTTTTGCGTGATTTATTGCATAAAGCTCTTCTAAGCAGCATTTTAGTACTCTTACTTCTTCATGCATTTAGGAATTAGTCTTTTGATGTTAGGGCAAGACAATGTACAAGCGTAACAAACATGATATCTAATATCAATCTTGAGTGTGCAGCTTTACTAAATATATAGTAATGGTTACAACCATAAAGTCACTTCACATAACTTCGTCCCTCTCTTTTGCTACTCCCGATCTCCTGAACAAGTATATGAATCCAAGCTCACTCATAAACTATGGCATCATGAGGCCTGTTTAGGTACCGTAGGCTTCTTAGTGTTCATAGGTCTTCAGAAGTCCTAGAAATTTCTCAGTATGTAAACTATGGCATCAGCCTGGAATTGAGTATAGCTGAAAAATTAGTGATGAATGGCGGTTTTGTCTCAACATATGTTCTTACTTTTGGGGTAAGGGTGGGGTTGAGGATGGAAGCGCCATATACATGGGCAAAATAAACGATTGGTATAAGTGTTGCTGGTGTTTCAAGGTCTTGTCTTTAAGAGATAGTTATATTTCTTACGTCCATGTGAAGAATTTATGTGAAATAGTTGGGATCCAATAGTTTAGAGGTCATTCCAATGAAGTATTAAAGAAAAGAGGAAAAAGGCCATTTTCACCCTAAGACAAGACATAAAGAAATGAAGATAAACTGTGAGAAAGAGAAGTTAAGAGTTCAAAGTAGTGCTTGATATTGGTGAGAATCTGTTTGGTGTAGGGAATTATGAATTCTACTGTTTTACATGGCGGTTGACTTCTAAGTTTAGAGAAATCCTTGGGTTTTGATTTGGGTAAATGAATCCTAGGGTTTGATTGCAAGACGAGAAAAAGAGGAAAGAAAAAGGGAAGAAAAGGAAACAAAGAGGATAGAAAGGAAACAATAGCGATCACAGAGGGAGCACTTAATCAAAGAAAAGTGTGTGGGCCTTCAGATTGATTGAGGATTGAGTTGAACACAAATTGAGCCGTGGTGCTGACGCCACCGAACCTATCACAATCCTGTTTTATGTGCCTTGTATTCTTTGGGTCGAAGATCCCCAGGTTCAGATCTTCATGCGGTACATTGATTCAGTTATAAGTATCCGTGACTAAACATCTATTAAAGTCTTCTTATTCCAAATGTTTTAAGTAGATGCGAGCTATGTTACATGGACTCGGTATGAGTGTCCGAGTCAGATACGTGTCCAAGTGTCGGACTCCTCTATTTTTCAAAATCCAAGAGACGGGGACACGGCAAAATATTCCTACCTATTCTTGTTTCTTAGTCATTCCGTAGTTTACATACTATTTTATGGTATGCATATCGTTTTAATTGAGAACTGAGATCATTTCAAAGCAATAACGAACTAAAAGAAACACTAAAACATAGTGCTCCTAGTGGCATATCCTACGGGATGTGTCGGACACGTATCCCATACCCATTTCCAAGTGTCGAGTATTCGATACGGGTACTTCACGCATTTTGAAGAGTCCATGTAACATAGGACACGAGTATCTGTAATTTTACACACTTTAAGATGCCAGTAACATTAGTGAAGTGAGAATAAAAATTGTCTTTTAAAGCTGGATTGTGGTTACTGATAGCCTCTTTCCCTTTGGTCACTTTGCAGCGTTTGTAGCCAAGTTTATGAGCATTTACAAAGGTTTCCTTATTGTGACATTCGGCTGAGGAGAACAAACATGCTTGGTATCTCCCATGTTAAGTTTGTGAATGCAACAGGTGTCCCCAGTTCTATTTGCTCTCTTCGTGGAATCATGAGACATCTTTTGCTTGATTAGCAAATGTTTTTAATGCAAGTTGATGCTCTTATAAGCACACTTTAGTTGAATTTCCACTTATTTGATGCGACACTAGTACAAATGCTACGAGTGTTTGCTATGTTTGCGGTTTATGAATACTTTGGGGTTGCCAGTTACGCCAGTGCGGCTCATTATGGACAGCCTTCCTCTATATGCTGTGTGCGCTTCGTTAACATGTACTTATATTTCACCATTCCCATAAGATTGTTCTTTCGGTTTCTCCAAATTCTCTAAATTTAGGGAAGGTAAGAGATTTTACATTCAAGTTCAAAGATGTCCTGCCAATTCGTATTAGCACCAGTCTGCCCAAAAGCTAGAGTTCCGAACGATAATTTATGTTGTGCACTAATCACCCCATTATTGTTGTTGCCCCGCTTCCGCTTGGATATAGCTTGGATATGAGTGGCAGGTGGTGTAACGACCCAAGTCGTCAATTACCCAATTCGGTATCTTCCAGCAAAATCACGACGCGAGTACGAATAATCCCAATCAGATTATACTCCAAAACCGCATGTCCCGCTTACATCTCTGCTTGCATGTGATCAGCTAATTAATCATCTGTACGGGAAGGGTAAATGATGGGGGTGAGCCGAGTAGTCCAATAAGTGGAATAATTATAACACTATAGGATCAGAATCAAACACGCTAAACAATTTAGCATTAGTCAATATATTTGACAATCAAACTATCAAAACAGTTGTGGCTTCGTAGTATCTCGAACATTTAGTAAACCAATTTAATATTCAAGTTGCATATCAAATATACCACTTCAGCATCTTGCTTCCGGTATCCTCAAAGGGATCTGTCAAAGTTCAGCTGTATTATAACATACAATGCACGTAAACAAATTACTGGAATAGTGTCATTGATCAGAAGTACTTAAGTTACGTTGCATAGACATATTTCAAAAACTGGATATTTACTAGTATTCAAAACAAAGCATTTGAGCAAAGTTTCAGAACAACAGTGATTAGGAGTACAGAGAATGTTAAGAAATAAATAACTAGTGGCATAAAAGAAAAGTGATATGGAGTTTTCCTTACTTAATTTACGAAGAGTCTACTTATACAATTGTTCGCAATCAGGTTTAATGATTCCTTTTCCATAATTACGGTTAATCTTCTTCTCTCTCTCTTTAGTTGTCTATCTATCGAACAAAGTCAAAAATAACTTAAAATAATTTAAAAAGATCAAAGGCCGTCGTGTCATCTAACAAGCACAACAAGGCTAAGCGAAGTACGACGAGGTTGGAAGCACGAGGTGACTAGACAAGATTGTACCACCTAGTAAGTACGATAATGTTAACCAAAGCATGACAAAGTTCGAAGCACGAGGTGACGAGACAAGCTAGTGCCACCTAGTAAGCACAACATGGCTCGAAGGACGACGTGTCGTAATACTATGTTGACATGTCACAAGCACGATGATGATAGGTAATACGAAGTGTCGATCAGAGAAGTAATCAATACTGACTCTTCAATAAGTACGAGGTGTCACAATTGCATGATGGCACCCAACAAGCACAATAATATCAATCTCAATTGTCACTTAAAATCATCATCATTTTTTTCTCAACTAACCAGTAATATTTTGAGCACCTCTAAAATTTTGGGGTGTTACAGGTTGGTAGCCTTATCTTTCTTTGTCCTTGTTTGTTCCGAGGTGAGTTTGTTATAATTTGATGTGATGTTATTTACTTGATGGCTTGTTTGTTTGCTACTTTCATAGATGCCTACAAGGTGGGTTATTCATTTGTGTACGTGTGCGTGTCAAATTCAGTGTCCTTAGCATACAAATTATGTGTTTTGTAAATTTTTTCTGCTTTGTAGTCTCTTTCAGATGTATATAATTCTATTATTATTCCGAAAAGAAAAAACATGCCTAATCTTACTTACGGCATAAGATGTCCGTAGTAGGAAAAATATTGGTCCGATCTAGGCACAAACCCAGTTTCGTTTGACACCAATGATGTCCTTTTATTAGTGGCATATAGCTCTGATAGTTGCGTTTTGGTTCCTGTCTAAACCCACAAAAATATCGTTTGATCTAGGGAAAAAACATGCTTTTCATAATTGGTGTCCTCTTAACAACTTCCATTGTGCATTTCTCACGCTCCGTTTATAATGGCATGTGATCATAGGGTAACCATGGTCATGTTTTGGGTCCAAATTGAAAAACCTTCATCCAATTTAGGCTGAAAACAATTTGTACCAATGTTATTGTCCCCAAATGATAGTTCTCATTCCGCGCAACTCATGCCCTATTATTAACATAACAAGGTGTTTGATATTTGCATTTTGTGCCTAAAAGTCGACCAAAAAGAAATATGATGTGTACCTAAAACTCGTCAGTCCCAAAATTTAGTGTCTCCAAACCAACTTATTGTCCTCCGCCACCTACTCCATATTCTTATAGCCACAAGGATCGCACATTTGTGCTCCGGCCGACAAGAAATTATACGATTTGGGTCCAAATTTTTTCCATCCTAAAAGTAGCATCCTCGAACGAAAATTTGCATCCTGCACCACTCATGCCCAGTTCTTAATAGCCGAAGGTCTCCATCATTGAGTTTTGGGCCTGAAGCTCGATGGAATAAAATTTGTTGGACCAAAACTTGTATATACTTAGTTTCCTCAGATGAAATTCACGCCGCTCACCTTTTGCATGTTATTCTTGCAGCATAAGCTCCCCAAAGTATTATAAAGATGCTAGCATAACATTCTATAGCTGGCGCTTTGGGCCCAAATTGGTTGACCAGAAGATATTCACTCGATCAGAACCTATCCCGTTCGTCATAAAATCAGCAATTTCGCATGGTAAAATTTGTCCTGCACCACTTGCGACCTATTCTTAAGACTACAAGGTCCTGCACTTGCATTTCGGCCCAAAGGTCGACTGCCAAATATCTATCTAATCTAAGCCCAAAAAATGGTTGGTTCCAATAGTTAGTGGCCCCTACGAATAAATTTCGTCACGAACTATTCGTTTCCAGTTCTTTTCATCATAAGGTTCGCATGTTTGTCTTTTGGTCCCAAAACTCGACGGAAGACAAGTTGTATGATCTTTACCTAGGGCTTGCCAGTCCCTAATTTAGTGCTCTTTGACAACAATTACTGTCTTGCACCACTTACCTCCTATTCTTAATCTAACGCTCTGAAAATTCAAAATGTTAACCACTTACTTGATTATTTACTACACAAAGACATTATTATCCTCACAACCCAATGAACAACCATTATCGGAACAACTAAACCATTTAAGTAATGAAATACTCTTCCTGTACAGCCAAAAAATTGAAAACTTGTCTAATGACCAATACGATAACTAAATACTAACTTTACTAAGCTCAAAATCCAATCCCAAACAATCTACTGGTGATCTTTATCTGCAAAACGGAATCAAATAAAGATGAGCTTTTGAGAGCTTAATAAGATTGCTCAAGAACCAAGCGAATGAATTACGAAACGATTCACGCATTTAATTCCATGGTAAATTTTCGTAATGAATATGGATAATTCGATGCTATGGAGAAGAGGTTCAACTCAACCCTTCAATCAGATATCAATTATTTATTTCTTGATACAGAGCTAATAGGTTCAGATGCAACAGATTCAGATGATATTGACATGAGAATAGGGTAATTATTAGATGAGCAATGCATAAAGGTAGTGCATGGTAATACTTAACAAAGCCACATAAGCATTGCTTAGTATCACAAACTACATATGAATATTCACCCTAGTTAGTCCATCAAGGTACTAGCCCACACCAATATGCACCAGCTCCTCCAATGCACACCGACTCCCTCTAATACATACGAATATAGACTCTCATGTCAATATGCAGAAGGACAATAATCGCTAATTTAACATATAATTCGATGCTTGATGGGCAATAAAAGATAAGCATTGACAAAATCGCTTAAAGCTCAAAATAAGATTTCATGGGCAATAAACACATTCTCGTGACAATTTTATAACTAGAGTCCAAATGGTATTTGAGAAACAAAAAGAATAAAACATGCAAAATTAGAGTGATAAAGTAGGGATCGTATTCCTTACCTCGATTCAAGCTATACACTGTTAAGCAATCTCGTCTAAAATACTTGAATTAACGTAAATTAGCAAATTAATTATCATAATAAACTCAAGTCTCATAATCCAAACTTGGCCAAAAACACAACATATAATCCCAAGTTGGACAATGTTTATCCCCTACAATTCACGCTATGTTCTTAACACCATAAGGTCTCTATATATGCATTTGGGGCATGAAACAGGACTGGCAAAATTTGTCCAATATGAATAGAACACCTGTCCATCCCAAGCTTAGTGTCAACGGAAAATATCCAGTACCATTTATGCCAGATTCTCGACAACATAAGGTTCTCATATTTGTGTTTAAGTCCCAAAATCGACCGCAGGTAAATGTATGATCAGTACCTAAAGCATGTTTATCCAAAAATTACCATTCCTGGATGAAAATTTTTGTCCCTCACCACTCACAGGTTGCTCTAAACATCATGCCGTCCTTACTTATTGTGTTCTTTACTCATTAGCCGATTAGAAAATAATCGTCCGAACCTGGACCAAAACTCGATTTTCCAAATTTTGTGTGCCCAAGAAACAAATTATGTCCCGCACCACTGACGCTCTACACTTAATATCATAAGGTCTCGTGGAGCCAACGTGGGCCCAAAACTGGACCAATAGAGAGATTCATTCGATTGGGGCCAAAAACCTTTTCGTGCTACAATTTACTAACACCTTGACAACAATATTGATCCCGCACTGCTCACACCCTATGCTAAGCGTTATAAAGTCCCACAGACGACATTTGGGCCCAAAACTCGATTGTAAAAGTTTGTTAGATATGTGCCAAAAATAGATAAGTCCAAAACTTGTTTCCTCAAGGGACAACTCAAGGACCGACCCACTGAATATGGGTCCCGTATTTGTGGTTTGGTCCCAAAACTCCAATGAAAAGAATTTTGTACGATCTTGGTCCAAAAAAGACTATCCTAAACTCTCATCTCTGGACGACAATTTCTGTCATGGACCTCTCATGCGATGCGTTATCAGCACAGCATAAGATCTAGACCCAGGAAATGTCCATGCTAAGATCAATCATCCAGGCTGCAAAATATTCTCCGGCACCTGTAGTAGACTTAAATTCATTTTTGTGCGCAAAACTCTGAAGTTGTTGGATCTATGCCCAAAGCTCGTCTATCCATAACAAAAATCAACATCTAGCACCATGTGACGAGCTGCGCTTGTCGGGTGGAAAACTCGCCTGCTTTCACAGACAAAGGAGTTGCCATATAATTCTTATAAACTAGGAGGAAACTAGAGAGTTCCTAAGTTTGACATTATAAACTCAAATGGCTAAACTCGCATGCGAAAACCTAGATTTGGGCTCAGGAATTAAGTTATGTAATGGTAGATTGCCTAGTTAGCTTATCGTCATGCTATTTAACGATGACGATAAAAACACATAAATAACAAATGATAAAATAACATGATGCGATAGAATAAGAGAAGACACGTGAGAATGCATAAGTTTGGATTCAAATCTTAGAACTGGACCTGGATTTCCTATGTATTGATGGACGATCGGAATAAGATCCAACGTACTAAGATTGAATACTGTACTGTGGTTCGAGGTTTGTGTCCAGATTTGATATCAAATTGTAATGACAATAAAAATTTTACTTGAGAAAATTAAATTTTTAGTTGAGAAAATCAAACTATTGGATAACAAAGGAGTTCTATGACACCAAGTGGTGGAAAACAATCCCAAAACCGGGGATGGGTCGAACAACTATAATAACTCAATCATCATGGCAGTATATATAAAGATATCAATTAATGGCATAAATAGCATCTTCGGCAACAATCACAAAGGTGATCGATGCCCTAGACTATACAGATGTAAATAATGAGGCATCAATGTAATCGAACAACATTGGTCAGCAAAAATTACTAGTAAACCCTAAAGCATGCAATGTACTTGGTTACATATCACCTTTAGCGGCAAAGTTTATGTTACCTTGTGTACAATTCTTAATTTGTTGATGTTTGATAATTCTTCACAAGATTGGGTTTCAATTGGCAAAGAAAAGTTGATTGCTTTGCAAACTTTATCATGCTCTGTAGATGTGGGATTGATTGATGGTGGTTTGGAGTATTAGGATTTATGATGGAGAATTAGGTTACAGGTGATAGTCAATTTTGAGAGAGTATCAAGATGGTTTATGATGAATCCATCTTTTAGAATAAGGCCTAAAATCTTAATTTATAGCCTTAAAGTCCTTGGAAGCTTAAGAATCAACTTTGTGTTCAAAAGGACCTAAAAAAATTCCTAGAATAATTGATCCAAGGGTCCTAAGACCTCCTTTGGTGTCTTAGGGAAGGTGTGACGGTCAGTAGCTATTTTATTTAGGTGCTTGTACAACACGATACACTTGGGCTTCGTTTGACAAAATTTTTTTTTTGGTTTTCAGTTTTTAAAGAGCAGTTTTTTAAAGAGCAGCTTAATTTTTTTTGTTTTTATAAAAACAAGTGGGTGTTTGATAACCCCTTTTTTTTTGAGGTTTTTTTTTTTGGTGTTTGGTAACCCTTTTTATTTTGACTTTTTTTTTTGGTGGTTTGCGGTGGCGGTGGTGGGGCGTAGCGGTGGTCGACGGTGGTGGTGGTGGTGGCCGACGGCCGGAGGTGGTTGCCGGCGGCCGGAGGTAGCTGCCGGCAGTCTCCGGCGGTGGTCGCCGGGAGCCGGAGGTGGCTGCCGGCAGTCACCGGCGGTGGTGGCCGGCGGCCGGAGGTAGCTGCCGGCCATCTCCGGCGGTGGTGGCCGACGGCCGGAGGTGGCTGCCGGCTTTCTCCGGCCGGAGGTCGCCGGCGGCCGGCAGTCTCCGGCGGTGGTCGCCGGCGACCGGAGATGGCTGCCGACAGTCTCCGACGGTGGCTGCCGGCGGCCGGAGGTGGCTGACGGTGGTTGCCGGCGGCCGGAGGTGGCTGACGGTGGTTGCCGGCGGCTGGAGGTGGTTGTCGGCAGTCTCCGGCGGTGGTCGCCGGCGGCCGGAGGTGGCTGCCGGCGGCCGGCAGTCTCCAGCGGTGGTCGCCTGAGGTGGCTGCCGGCGGTGGGAGGGTGGTGGTGGTCGAAAAAAAAAACCAGTTTTTGGAGTTTTTTTTTTTACTCTGCAGTTTAAAAACTGGTTTTTTAAATTGAAAAAAAAATGGTTACCAAACGCTCCTTTTTTTTTCAGTTTTTAAAACTGAAAAAAAAAGAGGGAAAAAAAGAGTGTCAAACGGGGCCTTGATGTTGTGAGTATTATGATGGGCGAGCAGAGCGGCCAACTTTAGAAGAAGGGTTCTCTTATCTAAAGGCCAATTTAGGCCTACTTTTCACCAGCCAAAAAAAAAAATGCAAGTCTAATTTGACATGCAGTTGTGTTGGAATCACTCAAAAATATTAATTATATATTGAGATATCTACCAAATATAAAGGTGTGATTCAGATATAAAATAAGTTTAATGATCGTTAATTATCTCAATAAATACTTATCAAAATTAAGCTCATGATATGCCCATGGAAACATAACTTACAGAAATTTCTAATGATGTTGATATAGCTAAAAATATCCCTCCAATCTACGGACGACACGTGGCAGTGGTGACACGTAACCCATACTGGCTCATTACTGATATGGCACTTACCATACCAATCACCGGGCAGAATTCTAAAGAAGCTATAACTCTATCAGCATAGATTGACATGAGATCCTCTAAGATCCTAATTAGACTCTGATTAGAGTTGGCCAAAGCCCAGTCCTACTAGGACTCCTTCTTTTACCACTATATAAAGGGGTCAAGCCCCTCAGGTACAGACAAGTTCACACACAATCACACATTGTGTCTTACTGATTCTTCAGAGTTCTACATTGTTAGCCATCTCTGACTTAAGCATCGGAGCGTTCCCCCGCCAGAACCCCACTCGGCGGTCACTCCGTGTTCTCTTTTGCAGGCCTGATTTCTGGTGTGGTTCCCGATCCAGTTTTTAGCTGCAATAGATTGGCGCCATCCGTGGGACAACTACAGGGAACATGGCCAATCATTCTTCTTCTAGCGACTCTTCACATAGTCGTTCTCCACACCGTCACGCCCGAACGAGCAGCTCTCGTCGACTCAGTCGTGACCACCGTTCAACACCTTCACGTCGTCATGCAAATTCTGCGGAAGATGCACACGTTAACGTCACATCTGTAACTCCCGAATCAGAAGATAGACCTCGAAGAAATCACTCTCCGACGTCTACTCTGAAAAACGAGGACCTTCGTCATCGCCTGAACCGTAAGTTATTTAAAACACCCCATGCCGAACTTACAAAAGAGATTCACGAGCTAAAAGATGTCGTGAACACTCTTCAACAAAAGCTCGACATGGCAGTGGCTCCTCCACCCACTTACCATTCTCACCTCGACCCCGGCGATCTTCGTCTTCGTCTCACATCCAGATCAAGTTATGGCCGCAAATACCAATCAACGGCCGATCCAACTTACAATCTCAAAGATAAGAGCGGAGATCACGTAACCAGGAGTGGATCATGCTACCGTCGCGATTCTTCAGTCGAAGACAGTACCAACTCCTCTCCCGCACAGGTCGCCAGAGTTGAGACCCCTCGAAGATCTATACACAGGAAGAGGACGCCTGAGTCTCGTTCCCAAGAATAATGATCTCGCCCAAGGGATGATTCTGGATATCCGTTGTCGAAGGCCATCGAGAAGGTAAAGCTACCTCCCAATTTTTGAATGCCTCAATGTGACCTCTACGATGGGACTGGGGATCCAGGAGAACATGTTTACCAGTTTCAAACAAACATGCTACTCCTCCAGGTTTCAGACACTGTCATGTGCAGAGCCTTTCCTACCACTCTAAGGAAAGCCGCACATGCATGGTTCAAATCTCTACAACCAAGGTCCATCTACTCCTTTGGCCAATTATCGGATCTCTTTCAAAAGCACTTTGTTAGCAGTCGCTCCCGAAGGAAGAACTCTGCTAGTCTGCTAAACATTGTGCAAGAAAAAAACGAGTCTTTGGCATGTTTTCTCGGACGATTCAATGCAGCCACTTTGGAAATTGACAACTTGGATGAGTCCGTGAAGTATACTGCATTCCTCCGAGGCCTTCGACCCACATCCAAGTTCGCTTTCTCTGTGAACAAAAGTCCTCCAGGTAACATGAAAGCCCTTCTCGAGAAGGCTAACAAATATATCCAAGCTGAAGAATACCTGGAGACACACAAAGGACGACGTGGAGATGGGAAGGAAGAACAGAAGAAACGGTCTCGGGAATTAACTCCTCCCCAAGGAGGAAAGCCGACAAAACATTCCAAGTATAATGAACGGCGTCCAAAAGAGCCGTTCGCTTGGGAAAATCTGACACCCCTCAATGCAAAACCATCACAGATTCTTCACGAGATCAAGGAGAATAAGGCTCTCCAGTGGTCGGACAAGCTGAAATCTCGACCAAATAAACGGAACAAAGATTTATGGTGTCACTTTTACAACGATCATTGCCACACAACTGACAATTGCGGGTCGCTTAAACGAGCAATTGAGGCCCTTATCAAGCATGGCCAGTTGAGAAAGTTTGTAGCTCCTAAAGAAGAAAGACAACAGACACCTCCGGCCATGGAAGAAAGAGAAGATCGGGAAGAGAATGCGGGTATAATCAACACTATATCTGGGGGATTAGCCGCAAGAGGTTCATCAGGACGGGCTCGAAAAGCATACGCCAGAGAAGTATACATAACGAGTCAGCCCCCGGATAAGAAATCGAAGACGGTACCCGTGGCAGCCATCACCTTCTCCGATGAAGATTCGAAGGACATACAAACTCCTCATGATGACCCGTTAGTCATTACAGTTAGAGCTGGGAACTTTGATGTAAAGCGTGTCTTGATAGATAACGGAAGTTTTGCAGAAATCTTATTTTATGATGCATTCAAGAAGATGAACATTCCAACGGACCGTCTCCGAAAGATGGATACTCCGTTGTATGGATTCTCCAATCATCCAGTTGTAGCCGAAGGTATTATCGCACTCCCAGTTGATATTGGCACACCTCCGGCACAAACCAACTTCATACTTGATTTTGTGGTGGTCAAGGTCCCCTCAGCATACAACGCCATATTAGGACGACCAGCACTCAATCAGTTACAAGCTGTAGTGTCAACTTATCACCTCAAGATGAAATTCCCCACGGAACACGGGATTGGAGAGGTGAAAGGGGACCAGACTATAGCTCGTCAGTGCTACGTAACTTCGTGTCGACCAAAGAAGGCAAAGAAATTGGACTCAGAGGAAATCTTGATTTGATAGAAGAAGTTCGGACTCAAGCCCATGAACGATCCGTTGTTATAAAACAACGCGTCGCGCAGTAGCATCTTGCCTCAAGGCAAGAGACTTCTTTTTCAGGGGGATAAGGGCCCAGACCTTATCAAAACCCCAATCTTTTAAAAATTGTCTTTAGAAAGATAATTTCAAATAAATGGGTTGTTAAGCAATCCAATGTAAACTTTATCTTTTGCTCGAGCAATAAAGTTATTTTTGCTCTCAGTATTATTGTGGGCTTAGCCAAAACACTCTGCCTGATCAGAGTGATCAATGTAGCCAAAAACATTCTGTCCGAACAGAGTGATGGCCGAACAGAATCTTGACCCAACAAGGGGATCAATGTAGCCAAAAACATTCTGTCCGAACAGAGTGATGGCCGAACACTCTGCCCGATCAGAGTGATCAATGTAGCCAAAAACATTCTGTCCGAACAGAGTGATGGCCGAACACTCTGCCCGATCAGAGTCATCAATGTAGCCAAAAATATTCTGTCCGAACAGAGTGATGGCCGAACACTCTGCCCAAACAGAGTGATCAATGTAGCCAAAAACATTCTGTCCGAACAGAGTGATCAATGTAGCCAAAAACATTCTGTCCGAATAGAGTGATGGCCGAACATTCTGCCCGAACAGAGTGATCAATGTAGCCAAAAACATTCTGTCCGAACGGAGTGTATAACTCTTGGGTTTTATAAAAATACAAGAGAAGGCCAAACGGATTAGCTACAGATCTAAGTCCGTGAAGAAACAAAAGTTAATGGGGGCATCGTCACTCCACTAAAGCTTTTGCTTCTTTGAATTATAGGCCGAGCGGGGGTGCTCGACTTCTTTGCCAACTCTTTAAGTGACGAATAAAGGGTTTGAGCCAAAGTAAAAATCAATAATATTGTGTGAATGGTAAAGATAAACCATGAGAAACACGTAGTAAAGTATAAATAAAAGATAAAGAGTTTTACAATAAGCCCTTGAACGGGCGTCAAAATTCTCTGTCTATATAAAGCAAAAAGCCTAGATACAAAGGCTAAAATCTAAGGCTCGGGGGCATCACCAGAAGGACCTTCCCCTGGAGGATGAGAAGCTGCAGCATCACCTGCCTCTGATGGCAGAACAGTCTCTCCAGACGGAGATATCACCGCAGGGAGAACGAAGTCATCCAAGAGGATATCAGGAAAGCGCTCAGCAAACATCTCCTTGGCCTTCGCAAAACCAAGCTCGTAAATCTCAAGGCCGTCATTCGCACGTTTCTTGAGCCATTCGTCCCCAGCGTTTCCATCCAAGAAGTCGCGGATGCCTTGGTCACGAGCCTTGGTTACCTTTTCTGCTGCCTTCCTCTTGACTCGCTCCAGCCTCTTCTCCAGAGTCGCAATCTGAGCAAGATGATCTGCCCCTTGCTTGCTCAGCTCTTCAGCAAGATGAGAAGCTTCTTGTGCCTCCTTTACAGCTTTCCTCTTCTGTTGAGCCTCATCTGCTGCCACCTGCCTCACCATCTCAAAGCGAGAAAGCATCTCAGATCCGCTAGCGTACATCTGGAATGAAGGTTGGAACCATCAGCTAAATGAAAGTTGAAAACAAAAACAAAAACTTAGTTGAGACAAAGGACATTACCGTATAGACGGCCTGGGCAAAGGAGCAGGCAAAGGTCTCGTGTGTCTGAGTCTTGAAGACCTTCTTGTCTCGAGGTAGAATTCCATGAAGAATACGCTGCTCTGAGACCTGGCTATCCGGCATCCCAAGGTCATCACGCCTAAGTGTCCACCGCGGTCGAAAGATCAGATCGTCATCAATGGACACTTGCTCCAAAATGCGTGGAGAACGTTCTGGAGGAGTGACTCTAGTCCTCTTAGGAGCAGGGGCAACTCCACAGTTGGCCGCTTCTCTTTTCGCTTCCCCTTGGCCTTCTGAAGAACGCCAAGAAAACCTCCTTGGGGCGATTTTCCACTTTCGCTAGCCATCTCTGCAATAAAGGAAGAATCGTCCGAGCAGAATCGTGTCCGAACACTTTGCCCGAACAAAGTGACCGTGGCGGAACAGAATTCTGCCCGAACATAATCCCGTCCGAACACTCTGCCCGAGCAGAGTGACAACAGCCTAACAGATTCCTGCCCGAGCAGAATCGTGTCCGAACACTCTTCCCGAGCAGAGTGACAACGGCCAAACATAATTATGTCTGAACATAATCCCGTCCGAACACTCTGCGCGTACAGTGTGACCGTGGCCGAACAGAAACCTACCCGAGCAGAATCGTGTCCGAACACTCTGCCCGAACAGAGTAACCGTGGCCGAACAGAATTCTGCCCGAGCATAATCCGGTCCGAACACTCTGTCCGAGCAGAGTGACCGTGGCCGAACATAATTCTGCCCGAACAGAATCCCATCCGAACACTCTGCCCAGGTAGAGTGACAACGGCCGAGCAGAATTCTGTCCGAACAGAATCCCGTCCGAACATTCTGCCCGAGCAGAGTGACAACGGCCGAGCAGAATTCTGTCCGAACAGAATCCAGTCCGAACACTCTGCCCGAGCAGAGTGACAACGGCCAAGTAGAATCATGTCCGAACTCATCGCCCGTGCAGACATCCTAACTCTGTTTTCTTTGTGCTCTCCAGAGCCCATGGGTAAAACTCTAAAGAGTTTGACTAGAGAAAAAATCAAGTGGAGGTCAATGGAGTTTTCGTAGGTAGAGATTTCAACTGAACTCTTTTGGAGAAAAGGAGGTTTTTTTATGGATAGAGCTCGGAAAACTATCCGAAATCAAAAAAAAATTCACCTCAAACGGATATCCGAGCAAAACGTTATGGACTTCTCAAGTTCTTACGTGATAGTACAAGTATATTTTCTGCTCGGATTAGACATACGAGGCCGACCAGCTCAGTGGCAATTTGTTCTCATTCCGCGCGCGAGGTCAAGGGTTCGAATCTGCTACACATGAGCAATAAGGAGTTCTTTACTTTTTCAACAAAGGGTTCATTTGATTGGGCCTCTCCACCATCAGGCCTGCGTCCGCGCAGCAAGCCTGCACAGCAGGTCCGAGCAGATCATGGTCCGAGCCCAACGTCCGAGCAGGGAAAAATGTTGGGGCTTCTCAGCTCGGGCCATAATCCGAGCAGGCCATGGTCTGAACAGAAAAAATCCGAGCAGATCGTGGTCCGAGCAGGCCATGGTCAGACCAGATTCGAGCAAATCGTGGTCCGAGCCCAATGTCCGAGCAGATCGTGGTCTGAGCAGGCCATGGTCAGACCAGATCCGAGCAGATCGTGGTCCGAGCCCCCAACGTCCGAGCAGAAAAATCCGAACAGGCCCATAGTCCAAGCAAGACATGGTCCGAATAGAAAAAATTCGAAGAGAACTCTGCCCGAGCAGAACCACTTTGTCCGAACAGAGCACTCTTTGAATATTTGAAATGTCAGACAAACAGATTCAATTCTATTTTTGGCATATTTCGCTATCACCAGTGAAAAAAGTGTGCTTCCACCCACTTTATTAACGCTGGTAAAAGCAGGGGGCATATGATATAGCTAAAAATATCCCTCCAATCTACGGACGACACATGGCAGTTGTGACACGTAACCCATACTGGCTCATTACTGATATGACACTTACCATACCAATCACCGGGCAGAATCCTAAAGAAGCTATAACTCTATCAGCAGAGATTGACATGAGATCCTCTAAGATCCTAATTAGACTCTGATTAGAGTTGGCCAAAGCCCAGTCCTACTAGGACTCCTTCTTCTACCACTATATAAAGGGGTCAAGCTCCTCAGCTACAGACAAGTTCACACACAATCACACATTGTGTCTTACTGCTTCTTCAGAGTTCTACATTGTTAGCCATCTCTGACTTAAGCATCAGAGCGTTCCCCCGCCGGAACCCCACCCGGCAGTTACTCCGTGTTTTCTTTTGCAGGCCTGATTTCTGGTGTGGTTCCCGATCCAGTTTTTAGCTGCAACAGATGTAAATAATGAACTGTCACTTCAAGATGAGAAAATTACAACTCATCAAAGTGGAATACTACCTCGTGCACACGAAACCAAACCCTACCAAGCATAAAGACCCAAGCCTAGTATAAATCACGGTCTAACACACATGCAAAATGTTATAACCATTATAAGAATGACGATGAAGTGATTATACATGCAAAAAATTTAAAAATGGACATCATATGCAAAAATGGGGAGCTATATAGCTCGTCGTTGGTGAAATTTTTGTAAAATTGAAACTCAATGTAAGAAAAGACGTTCATTTTTTGCAAAGGACAAACTGGAACTACAATAGAGATAGAAATAAATATAATGAAAGAAATGGAAGCCTAGAAAATAGACCAAAAATAACTCGAACATAATGGGATTATTAGAATAGACACTGAGATAACTAAAACAGAGATTGGAAAGACTGGACGTGAATAAGAAGCGAGACCGGACTTACTAATACACTTCCTATGAATCTCCATAATGGGAATCAAACTAACATAATTCGCACACTGGGAAACCACCCTGTACCTAGATAAAAAAAAATATGAGACAAGGGATATTTAGACAATACTGAATACTTGGCAATTCAAAGCCAGAACCAACAACTATGGAAGTGGTTTGTCGTCATGTGACATCACAAAAATTTTAGAATCAACTTTATTTGAGCCAGAGTCAACAATGCGTGGAAGTGGTTGGTCATATACAAAAGACTTATTCCTAGAACCTGGAGCAAGAACGTGTAAAAGTGTCATAAAGAATACCTGATGCATATATAATAGTCGAAGCGAACAACAACCGAAAGCAGTTGGTTGCCTAGACATATGGTGTAACACCCTGCACTTTTTATAGGTGTCCAAAATAATTGATGGTTGCTTTAGAATAAAAGGATGATAATATTTAGTGACATTCAGGAATTGGTGTAATATGATACATGCTAAAATTCTTTTGGGGCCGAACTATATTTATATGAAAATTTTGGGGTTAGTTTGGGATTATCATAAAATGGTTAGGATTAGTGCCATGGCATGTGTGACTTTGTGAGAAAAAGTCTTGGAGGACCTGCCACCTCTTACTCTTGGTGGTCACTAACCAATGAATTAATCATAGATTTATAGTGCACAAATTTAGGGGAGAGAAAGAGAAGGAATTGAGAGAAAAAATAATAAGCCAGAGAGAGAGAAGAGGTGATTCGAAAGAAAAATTTGCTAGAAGGTAAATTTTTTAGTGTGTAGTTTCAGTGTGTGTGTGTATGTTTTCAGGGGCTGTGCAGTGCGCGCGCGCGTGCGAGCGTCCGAGTGCAAGTTTGTGTGTGTGAGGAAGGAGATAGAGCTACTCTAGTAGCCTGAATGGGCAGTGTGTGTGTGTGTGTGTGTGTGTGTTTCAGCATGAGTGTGTGTAAAATAACTTGAATTTTGCATGTATTTCAGCATGTGTGTGTACTATGTATACTGCAGTTTGTGTTGTGTGTGTATTGCTGTGTGTGCGGGTGTATCTCAGCCGCGGGGTTGTGTGTGTGTGAGTGTGTTAGGGTGTATTGTGTGAGTATATGCGAGTTTAAATTCACACACAAACTGTGTGCGCGTATTGATGCAACACTTTGACTGTGTGTGCGCGCGCGCGCTCATGCAAATATGTGTGTACTGGTGTGTGCGTTGGAGGGAGTATGAGCGAAGTTGAAGGTAAGCATGTGTGGATGAGGTGTTGTATGCATGTGTTCAGCTGAAGGTGGAGAAGTGTGTATTTCAAGGGGCTTTGGTGTGTGCTTTGATCAATATGATTAGGAATAGGGAGTGTAAGTGTCGCTACAGGTAGTTAGTTTTTCAAGTTGCCTAAACTTCATTTTTTTAAGTAGTTTTGCTCAAATTTTGGCCAAGTGCAAAGGGGATATTTTGGTGATTTTACGTACATGTGAATTGAGTTCATTTGAGGGGAGGAATGAGCAATACTTAGGTAGTTGCTATCGAGATTATAATAACGTGGTGTAGATTATATTTTGGTAATTAGATTGTCTAATTTAGGTTGACACAGAACAATTTTGCAAGAGGTAGCTTAATTTTGGACTAAAGTAAGTATTTTTATCTGAACCTTAAATTCATCAACTTGTTTTCGTATGTATTCTTTCGTTTTGTCCATGGCTATTTTTGAATTTTGAATTATGAGTTGATATCATCTTGTTTTGTTGCAATTGAAACATTATTGAGCCTTAATCGATTATTGGAATTCATGTCGATGTTCTCTCTTATTATATCCCGAGCATTAAATTATCTACCAATTTAGTGATAATTTTTCATCTGTATATTGACATGAGAATATGTTATGTATTGGGAGGCATTATAAGGATGGTCTGTTTACTCGTAGGACGCATGCATAAACCTTTGATGGACTAGTTATTCTAACATATGCATTTGTGGTCCGTATTATTGTACAATGCCTGTGTAGCTTTGCTCGTGCTCATAATGAATATCATCTGAATTTGTCTTGATATCTGATCGAGGGGATTGAGTTGAAAGTCTTCCCATGTTGTTAATTCGAACTATTTGTGATTGTTTGAAACTCTTTGAAAAATCATCATTGAATTGAATATGTGAATCATTTCGTAATTCCTTAGCTTGGTCTCTCAGCAACGTTACTGAGCTTTCAAAGCTCACGCTAGTTTGGTCCCATGCAGGTAATGAACAACAGTAGATTGCTTGGGGATAGATTAAAGCTTAAGTGAGATTCTAGAGTACCTGCCACTATTTTGAGTATTAGGACCCCTGCCTGGGTCAACATTATTTAGGTCAGACTGTAGAGAACTGAAGGTTTTTATTTATTTATGACTGTGTGTATTTATTTATAGAATTAATACACTAATTAGAAGCTTTGATATATGTCGGAAGTTGCGTCTTGGTCTTTTGTGAAGTTTGAAAAATCTACTAGTCGATTTATTCTCTTCGCATTTTCCACACAATCTTCTCACTGTTATCTAGATTCTACAAGCTTTCTTTTGCATTTTATTTGTTACTAATTACTAACCCTCTTAAATTTTCAATTACGATTATTAGTCGATACATTTTGGTTATTTAGTACTTTAAATATTTACCATTTTATTGGTCTTAACAGTTTTGTTTTTCATTCATGTCAAACATTTTTAAAAAATGTCATTCTCAAGATTATCAAAATCACTTTGCAAAAAAGTCCATCACCTCAAGTACCACAATTTAAAAAGTAACTACCAGTAGATATAGATATCCAAAATTTTCTTGAGTCTAACCAAAATATTATTGATTTTCAATATACACCTTCATTAGATTAACAACAATGCAGTCAAGAACGCAGCTCAGTTGGTGACTTTGGCGCACCGCCTCAAGAAAAAAATCCGCAAGAATGGATTTTATACAGTTGCCATCTTATTTAATTAAGAAGAAAATAAAAAAAACCTGAAAATAACTCTAAGATGATCAAGAAGGATGACTAGTTTAGGAAACCAAGAAAGGAGTCCGGGACCTAGCTACGCAGCAGGGAGGTGTTAGGCACCCGCTGTGCCCTTTTGGTCTATACTTCATTTTTATTGAATTTTGGCATTTAAAACATGTAATATGAAAAATATGATAAAACTAACCCTAATTTTTTTACTACGAATTTTTTGGCTTGAACTCGACATTGAGGGTCGAATTGCTTATGTATGCCTATGTATCCGATCAGACTAATTGGAATCAAAATTGCTGTAGTTCAGCTCTGGTGCTACGAAAAGTAGTCTAAATTTCAAGCCTAGATGTAGACAAAAATGTAAAAGACTCTTTTTATGTTTTCGAATAGAAACATGACTACAGGAAATGGGAGACGCTTTAGACTATTATTATCTAAGCTAATCTAAAAAACTATAAATGTATCTTGAGAAGGCGCTGGCTTAGAAGTCTTTGGAATTCCTTATGATGAATCCATGATGCACATGACTTGTGTATAATTGAAATGAATATGTAGTGCGAAATTTCCCAGAGAGATGATCGACCACTTGTATGAAAGAAGTGGTATAAAAGCTCTAAGAAGAAAAAGCTTTTCCTAAGAAATTAAGGCCATGGGCACTATATTTAGGGGTTGGGACACCAGAAATGGTAAAGATGACGATATCAATATGTGATCTGATGATAACACAGAATATTTGATAAAAATTGCAGATTGGCAAAAGTCAACTAACCGGCGAGTTTTTCAAAAACTGGCCGGTTCATCCCCTATCTTAAAAGTATTTTTTTTTCTAAATTTTGAGACATTATCCGATCCTAATTTGATAATTATTATGATTTGTTAGATGGAATGTACCAGATTAAGGAATTATCTTCATATTTCATATAAAGTAAGGATTTATCACATGTATGAAGGATAAATCACAAGATATTTTTAAGTTATCTATCAATCACAATCTCTTGACCTTAACTTGGGTTAAACCTTAACTAACTAGTCTAGTTATCCAATGGGCCGTGCCTAATTAATTTGGCCAAATTGACTGGATTGGACAGGTAGACAGACTATTGGACTGGATTGACTAACTTGAATTAAGTAAATAAGGCCTATCACTCATTATCAGGTTTACACCCAACATTAAATAATAAACTTTACTAATTAATAAAGAGCAACATAAATTAATAAAATGATAGAATAAAACTACAAAAATGGGGCGTCTACAAAGCCCCTAGGTAAGGAAGCTCTCATGTGAGCAAACATCATCGTAAAATAACACATTTTTGTAGTAGAAATACGGAAAAGGACTACATGGCTCAAGATCGACTTAAAGACACACACAAATATGAGGTTGAACATTTTCAAGGCTTATTATGTATCCTTGGAAAGATTTTCGACCAACGCGGTTCACAATAGAGGTGCCGGTCAAAGTCGAAGCCAATAACGCGTAAAAATGGATGACGTTAAGGCACACAGAAAAGACTTATGTGTGAAAATTGGGCCATCAATGCTCGGTAGTGATTGGACGCTTCATATGTAGAAGTTAGATTCAGCAACGCGTGAAAGCATATGGACATTTAGGCACACACAGAAAAGACTCTCGGGCGAAAATTAGAGCCAACAACGTTTGAAAGCGGTTGAACATTTTGAAACCAAGGAAAATGTATCTGTAGAGAGGGAGCACATGAATTTCTATGGATACGTCAAGTAACTGGAATTAGACTGAGAACAAAACTGAGATAAGAAGGTATGCGATCCTCATATCTACATAGATTGAGGGTTTATACCCTCTGACAATGGACTTAGACTAGGCGTAGTACTAGGAAAAATATTGCACGAGACTTTCACGCACTAACATGGATTGAGAGTGTTATACTCTCGGACTGGATCCGACTAGGAAAATAGGTCACAAACTGACCGAATTGAGAGTTACATACCTTCAGACACGAACTTGAACTGGGAAATGGCTGCACCCTCTGTAGGTTGCCTACATACCCTCATTCGGAAAGTGATCAATCTAAATGCAGTTCAAACCTTGATTCAAAAAAAAAATACTATACGTGACTCTCACATACTGACTTGAAGGGAGGGTCAAATACCCTCGAACTCAAAACTGGATCTAAAAAAAGAAAAGATAGAAGCGTTACAGAAAATTCAAGTAGGTACTTATGAGTTCGTAGATAGGGTCTTATAAGGCCAATCACAAATCGTCCCACATCCGATATGGAATATCGCAATCTCCCCATCTTATGCCTTAGTGTCCTCGCTAAGACTCGATCACACATAACCCAAAATCTTCCTCCCTAGCCAATGTCGGATATACTCGGCTCACCCTTCGTTGCTGTGACACCCCCAGTCCAAGTGACGTCACTGGAGCTAAGATGTCAATCCTGTCAACGTTACCGCCTTAAATATAACACAGAGCAACTACAACCTTAAAATCATGAAGAAAACGTTACAACATGTCCTTACAAAAATTTTCCTTGATAGTACTCATCGTGTCGCAGCGAAAACTGCATAACATAACACAACTTAATATGTACACTAAATTTTATATCTGCGTGGCGATATATATATATATATATATGTATATATATATATATGTATATATATATACATATGTATATATATATATATGTATATATATATACATATGTATATATATATATACATATATATATATACATATATATATATATATATCTGTATACATATATATATATACATAAATATATATATCTGTATACATATATATATGTACATATATATATATCTGTATATATATATATATATATATATATATATATATATATATATATATATATATATATATATATATATATATATATATATATATATATATATATATATATATATATATATATATATATATATATATATATATATATATATATATATATATATATATATATATATATGTATATATATATGGACCTCAGCATAGTTTTTCTTTACCTTTTCCGGAGGTCTCACCTTGTTCAAACCTAGTGCCTGAAAAACACATCAGATAAGGAATGAGCACAAATCGCCCAGTAAGGATAATACGAGGAGTATAACGTACAACCCTCTTGAACTTATGGGAGAATCGATCATGAATTTTCAACGAAGGCAAAGGATTTAATAATGCCAAGGATGAACATTTACAATCCTTTTACTGCATCACCTTTGTTCAGACTGAGTGGCTCAGGCTCAACATAACATCATCATTTCCACTTGGACAGACTCATGGACTTTGCAAGTGCAATGCAAAAGAGACACTAAAGCATAAACATCACGAGAATAACAAGATAATAAATTCAGCAACATCAAATAAAATCAATTGAAATGCATGCTTGACTCGACACGACACGACACGACAGACTCTGGCGCGCTTTATCCTCTTTTTTTGTCAGTTACTCATTTTTTCATTGACCGCCAGTTACTTCTCTGCACTGGCCATCCACTTAATGATGCCCCTTCATACGGGGTGTTCATCTCAGTCTTGTCTAGATTAGGGGACTGTTTTCATCAAGGAGCGGACTTAGAGAGTATCTTCGATCATAAGTCCTCAATAACGCTTTCAGGCTCATTGTCGGGCGGACTAAGGGAATTCATTCTACCTTAAGTACTCAATAGCACAAGTCAAAAAGAAGTAATAGTTCATAAATATAGGAGTTCAACGCGAGCATCATTAACATGGTATGCCAAGCAGAACAACAGATATCATATCGGAACCGCACTATCCTTACTTGTTTGGCTTTATAGCCGATGAACTCCTCGCTTTTGGACCTTCTCAGCTACGTAATCACCTATCAAATAAAAATCCTTCTTGTTAGACAACCCTAAAATACAAACACAGACCTACCTTACCTCCCCCTTCCCTTACTACTTATTTGTTCCAACTTATTACGACTATTTCGATAACTGGATTTGCCCTAGCCCAGAAGGTGCATCAACCGCACTATCGTCCTTCCTGTACCTATCTAAACTCCATTCCTCATTCCTTATAATTCTTACTGCTTAACCATGAGTTTTCACAAGACTCGCCACCGGGTGTGGAAAATGACCAAAATACCGCTGGCCATAGGTAAAATTACCTAAACACTCCCTGCCAACTTCTGCACCAATAAACACTCTCAGTTGGCTCAAAATACCTTTTTAAAATAATGTAAATTGAGTTTGTACTAAATTGTCATTTGGTGAAATTTTTGCTCGGAAACCCCATCAGGGTAACCAAATCTAGCGTTAAGGAACTAATTTTTTTTTTCAAAAATATGAATTAGCCTCAAAATGTCATGAACATTTAGACACTGAAATGTTTCAGCTGCATGAAGTTTCTGTAAAATTTTCAGATTAAAATACATTTATTTGATATTTTTTTTAAATTTTAAATCCTATTTTAAGGATAAATATACTTAACATTGTTCAAAAACTCAGAAAAATCCCAAAATTTTACAGTATGTAGATATTTCAAAAAGAATATGAGTTTTCTTTTGTGTTTGGTCAAATTCTATCTTAAACCATGCTTCAAAAATAAAATTTGAAATCAATTAGAGGCTAAGACTTTTAGCGACATTTACAGTCACTACTCATCACCTTTGGATCAAATTTACACTTTTTCATCTCTTTCCACACTTCAAGTTGCATTCTTTAGATTTGCATGCCTAGAAATATTTCCCCTTCTTCACTTATACATGCATTTTATGCTAACTTATCTCATTACCTATTTAATTCCACCTCAAATTCTATCTAAACTAATTTGATTTCACTTCATTTCCACCTATCTAACTCCATAACTTCATTTAACATGAAATCATAACATAACATAATCAATTCAACCCTAATCTCCATCAAGAACACATACCAAAACACCAAGAACATACACAAACAAAACTGATTTTTACCTCACTTTGAAGACCTGTAACTTCTTTGTTTCTTGGCGTAAATACCTTCTGTTGGTTGTAATATCTTCTTTTATTTCCCTTCCACAACTTCTTTGTTTGGCCTTTTATGAGATTCTTTCTGGATTTTCCTCAAATTCCCTCCCAACCAGCCAGCCACTTCGCATAGTTTCGCACACTACATGTTGGTTTTTTCCTAACTTTGGCAGTCCCTAACTTCCTCAATTTATCTCCAAATTGATCTCTGTTTCTTGGTTTTTCTTCCTCTCTTGTTTCTCTACGACTTCTCCGTTAAAGTCATCCCATGATTCCTTCTGCAGTTTCTGTGATTCTCCCTCCAATAGCCATCCAGGGTAAGCATTTCCCCATGCCACCTCTCCCTCCACTCATCTCTTCATGCATACACTCCACCTCTTGGAAATTGGAGGTGTCATTCCCCTTTTGTTTGTGGCTATCTTTGGCAGCCACGAAATCAGTTTTTTTTTAATTAATTGTTCTATTTAATTATCAACAACAAGGGTATTACAGTTGCCCTAACCATCCCCTTGACATGGGATATACGCGGACTTGCCTTTGTTAGTCCCAACCATCGGCAACTCGACTAGATAGCCTGGTCTGAGCTTTTGGGAGTCGGTTCTAATACCATCTGTAGGACCAGTCCACAGCCCACCATAGGAAATTGCCTCCCTCAAATGGGCTAGCCAAGTAGGTACTTATGAGTTCATAGGCAGGGCCTTATATGGTCAATCACAAATTGTTCCACCTAGGATGTGGGATATCACAATAGAGGCAATATACATTTTTGTAGTGTAGACTTAGACGAGAGAAAGAGAGAGACACTGACCTTGAGCGTTGGGATAGGAGAATCTCATGGAGCCCCTAGATAGGAATGCATACAAACGAATGCTGACTATGCAATGAATTGGAGAATGATAGACTCTATAAGGACTCTAGTGAAAGGGGAAACACAAAGAACCCCTAGAAAAAATGCATGCAGATTAAACTGACCAGGCAATGAACTGGAAGATGACTGACTCTATCACAATTGTCGTGAAAGAAAATCACAGGGTGTCTCTAGAAAAAATGCATATGGACAAGCTTGACTGTGAAGTTGAATTGAGGGAGACATACATTATCATGATTGACTGTCGTAAGAAGGGACTCATAGGGAGTCCTTAGACCAAAATGCGAGTAGGATTAACTCTACAAAACCCTAATGTAAAGGGATCAGAAGAGAAATCCCTATTACGAATGTTAGGAGGAGGGACTCACTAGGAGCCCCTAAACCAAAATACAAGCAGGGCTGACTTTAGCATAACCCTAGTGGAAGGCAGATCACAAGGGAAACCCCTAAGGACATCTACAAAGAATAACTTATGATGAAGATAATATCCTTTCATAGTTTGAGAGCATGTTTGAATTGAAAATCACTTTGATTGCCTAATACGATGAGTCGACTAGTTACTTCGAGATCTATTCTCCCAAAAACCGGTTCGGCCAAAAATAGCTATCGACTTCGAGATGGCCTGAAATTTTATAAAATGAAATATCTCAGCATCTTAGGATCCTCATAAAATTTTTGCTCAAAACCGCATTACGTCATTATTTTTAAATTCACCACAAAATGTCACGATAACCACGTCAATTAATCCTCCATTCTAACCTCAAAAAAATCTGAAATTTTTTCACATTGTAGATCACATGAAAATAACCGAAGTCTTTTATTTTTTGTACTTTGTCTAAATTTAATTCTACTATTTATAAAAATTCGGACTAAGAAATGCATAATTGATTTTCTACCTTCAGCGACAAAAACACTTACTGCTCAAATCAAAACACATAGTGTTCCATCTTTTGCACACACAGTCACCTTATTCAACCTCTGTCGAGGCCCATTTCACTCACCCTCACACAACTCACAAACACGATCTAATCATCTAAACACACTTTAATACCCAAAAACACAATCTAACATATCTAATCTACAAAATTCACACACACACACACACACACACACTTATACACATAATTTACACCATTACACACACACACACATACACATACAAGCACCTCACATTGCAACCCCCCAAGAACACACCCACACCCCCTCGATAGCCCACACAAACCCTCTTAATCACTCCCATCCTCTTCTAAACACACAATATCATCACATTCATACACAAAACTTCACAATCACACACCCAATCTTTCACATGAAGCACTCGAGCACATGCCCAATACCATGTCTGGACAACCATGTTCATGACACTTACACCCATTGCACAGTGTCCACAAATGCACACCAAACCCACAAACACACACTAGAACACAAATATGAGAAATTTGAGGGATTGCCTTTAAAAAGATGGCCCGAATTCCCCTTTTTCCCCCAGTTTTACCCTCCCTGGCACTTTCTTGTTCTTCTCTATTTTGTGTTCTTCGTTACTTTTCATCTCTCTTTCTTGTTTTTTTCCTTCCCTTTTTTCTTCCCAAAATTATTTTAAGACTTCATCCACTTAATTTATTTATAGTATAATTTCATGACTCATTCCTAAGAAGTAGGAGCTAGCCACATTATGCTCAATCTCTCCAAAAAAATGACACATAACACCCAACTTTCAAAAGTTGCAATTTAGCCTACCAAAATTACAGTTTGGCACCACACACTTTAGTAAAATTACATTTTGACCCCAAGGCCACACTAACCCTTCATTTAACCTCCTAACACTTAATTATCACCAAAATAATGCTACTTAATAAAAATAACCCCTTTAATTCATCTGATTCATGGTTAGATCAATTTTTGGTATCATTAGGGTATCACATCCTCCTCCCTTAAATAAATTTCGTGTTCAAAATAGGGTCAAACCTCATTCTGCAACCAGACACGGATATTATTACCGCATTAATGCCTCGGGTTTCAAAGTGGCTTCCTCTATCGCATGATTTCCTCAAACAACTTCGATCACCAGTATCAACGTAAAATCTGTTCCTCTCTATCAATCACCTTTATCAGTGCCTCCCGATACGAGATATTATCTCTGATTTTCACCTGTTCTAACTGAATCCCATGCATAGGATTAAGATTATACTTCCTCAACATTAAAATATGAAAACACGTTATGCAATTGGCTCATCTCTGGTGGTAGATCGTACCTCAGACTTAACTTTTCCACTTTGTTAATCACATGATTCCTTTCAACAGTGACATAAAAATTTCTAGGTCACCTTCTTTAAACTCCAACATCCTACGCCTCTTGTCAGCATCACTTTTCTGCCAATTCTGCATAGTGAGATTTCTCTCTCGAATAATGGTCACCTTATTTTCTATTTCTTTGCATAGTTTTGTGCGAAATAGTCATTGTTTCCCCAAATAGATCCCAAAAAATTGGCATGCGACATCTTTAGCCATACAACACTTCATAAAGAGCCATTTCTATGCTCGACTGATAACTATCATTACAGGAGAATTTGACTAAGGGTAACTATTCACCCCATGCTCTACCAGAATAGATAATACATGCCTTCAACCCTCTTGCAATATTTATATCCTACGTTCTGATTGGCCACCCGTCTGAGGTAAAAGGCCGTCCTCATGGTCAACTTTGTTCCCACTCCTTCGTAAAAACTTTTCCCAATTTTAGAGATGAACCTTGCGTCTTTGTCAGACACAATAATCACTGCCTTACTGGAACTCCATAATGACTATCCATTCGCTTAATATAAGTTTTGGCGAGTCATTTAGAAGAATATCCTTCTCGGATAGAATAAACCAGGCTGTCTTAGTCAACCTATCCAATACAACCCAGATAGACGTATATCTGTTAGTTGTTTCTGGTAACCTTGACTTGACACCAAGGCTATTGCAATGAGTTCCCACTTCCACTCAGGTACGAAGAGTTGCTGTAACTACCCAAGTGAATCGACAAGTCGAACATCAAGATACAAACTTTGATATATCACACTTCATGCTAGGCCACTAAAATTTTTGGCCGTAACTTAGGGTTCATTTTTCCATCTCCCCTAAATGAACCGGTACTTAAGACTATGAGTACCCTTCACAATTTCTTTTCTCAATTCAACATTAGGTGAAACATATATCTGACCTTCATATCCATAATTACCATCCTCATCCCACTCAAAATTTCCTTTCAATTCTTTTGAAACCTTGCTAGATTTCGCGCATCTCTTTATCGTATCCTAGAGCTTCCTTGATCCAATTAAGAAGAGTGGGTTGTATTTTTATGTGAGACAGATTTTTACTTCATTTTCTCCTTACTCGAACTTGGATTTTGAGTTCACTCACATCCGTAATGATAGCCTTTGGCTTAGTAATCATCGCAGTCAGTTTTTCCGTAATAGAGCATCCCATTGAAGTTCTTAATAACTCTCTGACAGACTTTGGCTGAACTCAGGAAGCTACTAATCTCAACGCCAATTTTTAACTTTCCCCGTTTGTCACCTTTTCAATTTTTCTTGATCTCCTAACCTTCTTTCGCATCAACCCCATATATTCAGATTTTCCAATTCTATGTTTCTAAAGACTGCCTTTACATCACCATCCTTCTTTATTCTTAATTGGTGATGAACCGTTCCAAGGTCAATCTTAGAAAGAAAACACTTAGCACCCTGCAACTGCCAGGCAATGAGTAATATTCATGACTATCACCTTATTCAACTTTTAATAACCGATACATAGTCTTATAAACCCCTCTTTTCTTTTTTACTTTCAATGACCATCACTCTCCTTAAAGCACCTCCGTTCGATATACCTGGCTGTTAACATTTGAAACAACATCTTTGATTCATCTTGTACATTAGCTTGGTGGCTTTCTCCCATATGTATGACATGCTTCAATTGCCTTAACATAGTCTGCACCCTGATGCCCCAATCCGCAGCGTCTACATTTTCTATCTCTTCCTCTTTGCCCTGAACTTTGTCGTGACTCTTTATCATGTACTTGCTTCTTACAATTCTTTTCACTTTTCCAGTTTCGATCCTAAATTCTATTATCTTTTTGACATTTTCCTCCATCTTGTTACTTTAACGACCTTATTCATTTCTCAATTTTATGTGGTTGTCTACACTAGACCATTTTCCTCCTGTGACTCCACTCGGGCTGACATCCTGAAAGTTATGAGATCTACATTCTTTTCTTCCTTTTACTAGGGCTGTCGTAATAGCAGCCACCTGTTGTACTGTTGGAACTCCCATGATCTTTTTGTAGAAGTCTTACTAGCTCTGTCTTAAGGTCTTTTTGACCTTATGCAGCTTCTGCTTATTCCTTCCACTTATGTCCACGACATTTACCAAAATCACTTATGTTAAGGGTCCCTCTCGATTGGGAACCCTCTCTTGTCTTTCCATGAAAGAGTAGCACAATTTTTAAAATTATGTACCATGTTAACAACTTTCATTTTCAAATAGTTAATGGTTTTTATCATTAGATGGCCTTTTCCTACGATAGTATTTAAACTATACTAGTTTTGCATCGTCATTCTCCTTTTCAATAATAACTTTAGGTCCGATTTCAAAAGCGGACTCCAACCCTACTTGTACACCCCATCAACCTCGGAGAAGCCATAACGCTCCTTCAATAATTTTTGGCTTTAATACTCTCACTTAGAATAAATTATTGCATTTCCTCAAATAAAGCCCTATGAGGCGGGCAGTCACAATCAACCTGCCATACCTTTTGGACAATCCGCATAGTGGCATCCATCGTCTCTATTAATATCTAATTCGATACTTCTTGTCCTTTCATTCAACTTTCAGTCTCTCTATCGTTTAGTTAACACTGCTAGTTTTGGACTCAAACTGGCTTGTCGATCAGTCCCTTTTTCCTCGTCACTTGAAAGTACTTTTCTTCCAAAATCTCATCAAAATTCTATTCATTCTCAGCCCCGACTCTTCATTTCTCTGTTCACAATTTAGACAATAAAAGTGCTCAACCTCAACCATATTTCTCTCCCAGGCCCTTTTATTTCAATTTCTTTCGAACCTTTATCTGGTTCCTTCAACTCTAATTCCATGTTATCTACATTCTCATCAGGGTCCTTTTCAGGATCCGACACTGCAATCTTATCATCATCAAGCCACTCTTCTAAGACTAAGTCAACTAGCTTTTTCTTTCATTCTCTACAGCAATAGCAAGAATGCTGAGGTCTTACATAAATATGCCTTATAGCCAACCCTGATCCACATATCTTAATTATCACCATAGTTCAACCTACCTATTGAAAATTCTTGTTCTACTTCTCTTATTGACAACTTAGGTATCCCACCGACACTTCAAAAGTCTACTAAATCACATGCCTAAGTTCTGATACCAATATGTAAGACCCTCAACCCCGGTAACATCACCAGGCTGAGTTATCAATCATAATTGCAATCAAATCCCTGTGCAAAATACAAAGCAACTACACCTTCACACATCATCAAACGCTCCAAAATGCGTCCTTGCAAAAATTTTCTTACAAAGATCCATCATACTGCAGTGGGAGACATTCAAGTCCTTAAACAACATATACATTTACAATATAATACATGACTGTAGTCATGTAACTTCTATCAACTTATCTTGCAGCTCAATCTTTGTCTTACCATTTCTAGCATGTCTCACCTCACTCAACTTATCCTCATGCTCAACTTTTCTAGCTTGTTTCCTTTCCCTTCCTAGGGGGTTCTCCTTGGTCAACCTTATAACCTGCACAACACAACATCAGGAATGAGCACAAATCTCCCAATGAAGATAACACGTGGAGTATCGTGTACAAGTGATTCGAGAGACTCAGAAGAATAATAATCATCTCAACGATAGCAATGAACCACGAGTATACAATAAATTTCAACATCAACATAATTTTTCAAATGATAATTATTCTTTCATTAGATTTAGCGGCTTCAAGGCCTAACTGAACAACATTATTACCACCCCCTCGTGGACAAGACTGACTGGCTGAAGACTGACTATGCACATGAGAACTAAAACAAGAATTGTCAAAGTTAATATCAATGAAATACAAGTCATTAAAATCATTAACATCAAAATATAATCAAATGCAATGCTCAGACACGATTGACCGAACTTGACCAGACACAACGGACTTGACTCAAGCGCCATACATCTTTTTGGGCCAGTGATCATATTTCACAATGTAATGCTCAGAACGTTTTCCTTATTTTAATTATTCTTTTCGAGCCAAAATAAATTTTTCTCTAGCGATAAATTTTTAACTAGCATTGGTATATATTTTTTATTATTATAGTGACAATTGGTGGAGTGAGTGAAGCAATAACTTGTTAATAATTTTCTTTTAGTACAAAAAAATTAAAAAATAAATAATGTATATCATGAACAATTTTTGGGCCTTTTTGATATAAGAGAAAAGTTTGGGTAAACGATAAACTAACTAGCAAAGAATAAGGGGGCTTTTAGTAATTCTTTGGCCTAGGGTTTATATATATATGTAGTTATAAAAAGCCGACCCTAGTTTTTCTTTTCTGCTTGTTGCCACCTTCGTCCACGGCTAAGGATATTGATAGGGGGAAAAGGGATATTAAAGAGGGATCGACGAAATTCTAGCGAAGGCATTCAAATTTTGGTAAGATGCCTAGTTTATCCTCTTCTCTGCTATTTTTATGTAATATTATGGGAGGTTAGGAGCAATAGCCAAATATAGTTTATGCGGTATCAAAGCAAAGTGAAATTATGTCCATTGAGGTTATTTCATTTCGTAGATCATAATTTGGTTTTTACCTCTAGTTGTGCGTGAGTGCTGTGTGATGAGTGGGTGAGATCTGTGAGGAATCGTGAAGGAGTACTATGCTTGGGCAGTGGTGTGCGTGGAGGTGCTGAAGAGAAAAGAGAGAAAGACGGTTGAGGGGTAGAAAAATGGGTTTGGGGTTGTGCATATGAGCTGAGTTCGAGCTCGCGTACTGCTGCGGTGTGTGGGCTGTTGTGCAGCCGTGTAATATGCCGTGTGCGTGAGTATGTGTGTGTTTTTGTGCAACTGTGTGTGATTTGTGTGTATGGCTTTGTCAAGTGAAGGAGGGGCTGCCAAAACAACCCCATATGTGTGTATTTGTGTGCATTAATGTGTGTTTATGCTGTGTGTATATATGGGTATGTGCGTGGAGTTATGGGGTAATGGTAAGGTATATGCGTTTTATGGATGGTAAGGTATATGTATATATGGGTATATGTATAGAAAAGTTTTATGTGTGGTAAGGTATATGTATTTGGGTGCGTGAATGTGTGTTTATGCTGTGTGTATATTTGGGTATGTGCGTGGAGTTATGGGGGTATTGATAAGGTATATGTATTTTATAGATGGGTAAGGATGGTGAAGGCAAGTAATGGGTATTGTGTGTATCAAACAGATAAGTGTGCAAAGTGTGTGTCTTTGTTGCAACAGAGTGTTGGAGTATTAGGAGTGTTTTGGTGGGTGATGAAAAGAAAGGAAAGAGGGAAGGAAACCCACTGCCTCACTAGGCAAGGTAGAGGATATATATGGGTGTGAGAGTTGAGAGAAAATGTGTATATGTAAATATGGGTGTGCCTATGAATGCGTGGGCAAGAAGATGAAGGCTACTGTCATGATTTGAAAGGTTTGTGTGGTATGTGTATCACGTGTGTAGGTAATATATATGTATACATATATATATATATATATATATATATATATATATATATATATATACATACATACATACATCTGATGCCAAGGAAAATGGGTTCACAGTCAACATGGAGGTGCCACAAGGAATACAGTCCGAGTCAGATGCCAAGTACGCTGATGTGGGACACATCAAGGGTGGAGTAAGGGCAGAGACCAATGGCTTCCCAGACAGAGCAAAGTCGATGGGGCAGGGTGAATACATGATGACAGTCACAGTCCGATGCTTAGGTCTAGAGTCAGGGTCCTGTATGTTTCTCTCTCTAGGATTCTAGAGTGAGAAAGTAAAAAGTCAGAAAATGTTCTAACCGTCCCATATGAATTCTCAAGACCTTTATTTATAGAGACTGAGATAGTGATGTCATCACACGACATGTGGCGCTCCTCAGCAGTGAAATGTCACCGAGGGGTCCACAGCTGCCGGTGCTCCAAAGACTGTTGAATCGTATATTTTCCCGGCCTGCCCCGCACAGTGTCGCTCTGTCTATCTGGAAAGACTGGCTCCCACAGCATCGGTGTGGCCAGAGAACCCTCTTGATCTAGCCACCAATCCAAGCCCTTGTAGAGTCCCACAGGCCTGGCAGTGGTGGGGAAGACCCGACGCCCAACTGCTAGGCGGACTAGGCACGATGCCTTCTGAAGACCTGCTCCTGTCTCGGAGTGACCTGGGGGTCATAATCCATAGGGGTGCCGACGCAAGCCCCTAGTGCTGAAGCACGTAGTCCAGTCATGAAGACACCCTTACGGAGATATTGTCCCAAAGGAGTTGCCTATCCCGCTGATGAGTCCTTATGCTAGAGCACTCAGAGCACGTCAAGGTAGCATCCTGGAGGAGCCATCTACCAGACGGAAGGGGAGTTGAAAAGCTCCCTGGTAGAGATAGTGTCCCGGAGAAGTCGTCTATTCCGCAGGCTGAGGTAGCATCCCGGTGGAGCCGTCTACCTGGCAGAAAGGGAGTTGAAAAGCTCTCTAGCAGAGATAGTGTCTCAGAGGAGTCGTCTATCCCCGCTGGTGAGTCCTTGTGCCAGAGCAATCTGAGCGCGTTAAGGTAGCATCTTGGAGGAGCCGTTTACCCGACTGGCCGAGGTAGCATCCCGGAGGCGCCGTCTACCCGACTGAACGAGGTAGCATCCCAGAAGAGCTGTCTACCTGGTGGAAGGAGAGTTGAAAAGCTCCCTGGCGGAGATAGTGTCCTAGAGGAGTCGTTTATCCCCACGGGTCAGTCCTTATGCCAGAGCACTCGGAGAGCGTCAAGGTAGCATCCCGGAGGAACCGTCTACCCGACTAGCTAAGATAGCATCCTAGAGGAGCCGTCTACCTGGCAGAAGGATAGTTGAAAAGCTCCCTGGCAGAGATAGTGTCCTGGAGGAGTCGTCTATCCCAGCAGAATGCTGTACACTCGAGAGAGTGGGTCGAAGCATTTTCCACGTCCATGGTGGGGGCGCATGGTATGGTGAATGAGTGTGGTGCCCGAGGGGCATGCCAAATGATTGTGGCGCATGGGCGCGATGGCACGGCGCATGGCGTGGCGGAGTGTGAAAGGTGCCAGGGGCACTGTAGTGTGTGAGAGAGCCAGGGGGTACGGCTGTGTCAGTGGCGCGATGGAGTGTTAGAGTGCAGCACTTGGAAGCTGGTGACAGGGGTCGCGAAGACGGTGCCTAGACCACGGATGATGAGCATTGCGTAGTTTATGCACGGGCACTAGCGACGGGGGTTACGGAGATGGCGTGAGGGCGACGGGGGTCACATGGGACTCGCCGGCACCGGCGAAGGGGTCGCAGAGACGGCATGTGGGCACAAGCAACGTCTGGGCGATGAGGGTCGAGCAGTTGATGTCCGGGAAATGGGGTCGCGGAGTGACGTCTGGGCAACGGGGTCACAAAGTGACGTTTGGGTGATGGGGTCACGGTGTGACGTCTGGGAGACAGACGACGAGGGTCACAAATGATGTATTGTACCTTGAAGAGAAGCGAAGGTGTTAAGTATGAAGGCCAAAGGCCAACCCTTGGGGGAAGGCCAAGTCCAACCCTTGGGGGAGGCTGAGGCTTACCCCCAAGGGGAGGCCGAGGCCGACCCCAAGGGGAAGGCCAAGGCCAACTTCAATGGGAAAGTTCTATGTTGTGTAGATGGGCGACGTGCAAAGTGCGACGGTCAAAGCGTGATGAGGCGTCGCGCAAAACATGCACGTGACTTGAGCATGCATGTTTTGACTGGGTGGAAGCATTGCATATTGATTGTTGATTGTGCGGACGTGTCGTGCAAAATGGGACTTCCAATGGGCCTTTGGGTGCAACCAGAGTAGGTTGGGAACAACATGTATGTACATATATATACATGTATGTATGTATGTATACATACATGTATGTATGTATACATGTGTATATACATGTATGTATGTATGTATATGCATATATTTATATGTTATACATGTATGTATATATACATGTATACATGCATGTGTATACGTACATGTACATGTATATATATATATATATGTGTGTGTGTGTGTGTGTGTATACATGTATGTATATATCTACACATATATACTTGTATACATACATGTATATATACATGTGTACACACACAGACACACCTGGAAGCCAATCCGTTGACCACGCGGGTAACTTTAACTAAGTTGTCCGTGCGATCTGGCAGTCTATACGCAATCAGTGGGCGGTCCAAAATTTTTTTTTTTCTTCTGTTTTTTTAAGTCCGTCCACCACATTATGTAGTGGACGGTATTTTTGAACAAATTACCCTTGACAGTGTAAGAAATAAAGTGCTCATCTGCTACTTAAAGTACTGGACGACTAATCTTCTCATTGGAACTCGATAACTCATTTATGGTCTCTCTCTCTCTCCCTCCCCTCTCTCCCCCACACCCTCGACCCATCCATCTCCATATGCCCAATGCCACCACTGGTCGTAGCCCGAACACCCATCGTTCGTGTGCCATCCAAAGCCACCACGCCATTCGATCAGTAACAATACCCACACCGGCGCCGTACAAGCATCACCCCCAACCCAGTCGCCATCATCGTTGCCAGATCTCGGCGGATGCCGATATCACTCATGGCCAGCACCACCGCCAGCACCACTAAGTCAACCAGAGCTCTTCCTCGCCAAAATCCCTGACCACCACCACTGTTGCTATTAGATCTTCCTAGGGGTCAACATCGCCCGTGGCCAATGCCAACACCACCGAGTCAATCGCAACTCTGCCTCACCCTAATTTCTAATTGCCACTGTCAGATCTTGAGTTTTTTGTTTTCAGATTTTTTTCCTTTTTAATTATCTCATATCGGGTGGTTTAATAATAACACTTGACGGACCTTGGGTTTTTGCCGTGGGTTTGTTTAATAAAGGTTGTGGTGGAGTGGCGTGGTGGTTCTGCAATTTGTTTTCAGTTTGTTTAATCTTGTTCTACTTTCTTGATCTCCTCCCAGTTTTATGTTTTTTGTGGGCTCAGCAAGAACATAACTTTCTTTGTTCGTGAGATTGTATGGTTATTGGATGAAACTAAAAGAGCACATAACTGAGCTAAGCATTATAGCATAGAGGGAAAACACAGAGAACACATAGAAAATAGATTTGGATCATCCGCTACAACACAGAGCAAAGAGGGGCAAGATGGTAAAAATATCATCCGCTACATAATGTGACCGACAGACTTAAAAAAATGTAAAAACAAAATTGGACCGTCCACAGATCGCATATGGACTGCTAGATCTCGCGGGTAACTTAACAGAAGTTACCTGTGCGGTCAACGGATCAGCTATGTGTGTGTATATATATATATATATATATATATATATATATATATATATATATATATATATGTGTGTGTGTGTGTGTGTGTGTGTGTGTGAGCGGATGGTAAAAGCGGACAAGCCAAAGATGTCTATGTACTGTTTTCTTTGTTTGTTCTGTGTTCATGCTCTGTGTTCTTTGTTGCTTTTAATCCAATAACCATGGAATTCCACAAACCAAAATAAACCCTTTACTACTGATTCCACATACATAAAATTGGCTTCTCAATATTCAATTGGTGATGGATTCAAGAATAAGAAACAAGAAACAGAAGAAGAGGCAAAGGAAACAACTCAGTTCATTGAGGGTACAACTCCTTGTGGCACCATTTTTCCACTATTTTGCCAAGGCACCACCAACAACCACCTCCACCATCTTACCTATCGATCCACCAAAAAGACCCACCACCACTGACCCAACCATCACCATCCAAAGCTCCACGCAAGAGAAAATACGAAGTAAACAGATCTGAAGTAAAAAAAATCTGGAGAAAATACAAATTCGAGAAACAGATCTATGATATCTTGACTGCGGCGGCGAAGTTGCCGAGGAGGCCGTAACCTCGGCTTGCGGAGTTTCCAAGGAGGCCACGACAACGACTATGGAGTCGCCGAGGAGAAAAGCTCATGTTGGTGATCTTGTGGCTGTTAGAGGCGGCAGCGTTGCCAAGAGGCGGAGGTGGCATTGCCCAGCTATCAACCTTGGTGACAATAGAGGTGGATTGTTGGGAAGATACATGAGGCCATAATTCAGAGGATATATATATATATATATATATATATATATATATATATATATATATATATATATATATATATATATATATATATATATATATATATATAGGGAGAGAGAGAGAGAGAGAGATGAAACTGAAATGAGTGGGTTTGTTTGCTGATAGAATATGCCATTTTTTATGTTATGTCAGGTACATTGTGTTGCAGACAAACACTTTAGCCATCCATAAGTTAAGCGGGCAAGGCGTATATTTGTTAAAAAAACATCAATGTAGCAGACGGACTTAATAAAAACACAAAAAAAAAAAGATCTGGACCATCCGCAGATTGCATATGGATTGCCAGATTGCGCTGGCAAACACGGCCACACCACACAATCACCCATCGCCTACCACCGTCGCCGGCAGTCCATCACACCTGTCATCCCAAACAATCGTCGCTACATAGATCTGCCACCGTTGATAATTTCTCCCCCACTGCACAACAGATTGGCAGGAACATCTTCACAACCATTGATTACCAACTGCCACACTATAATGTTGGCTTCTCGCGCAAATCACCCCACCACTTTACCACCATTTTGAACCATTTTCACCCATCATCACCACCATGAACCACCCACGACCACTAGGACCCACCTCACTTCACCACCAACTTTACCCTCCAAACTTTACCGCGATCTTCTGAATCCATCATTCCAGCAACCACCTTTCACTAACAATCTGTTCATACCCTATTCTGGTCAGACCAGTAGGGCCCGCTAGGGGACCCGCATCGCGCGACACATCATCCAGTCAACGGTCAATTATTCAACGCCATAACCAGGTCAAAGCGCATCTCCTTTCGAGCATCCACAGGCATCACCAGTGCAGCGACATCAACACGGTCAAACTGTTGGAAAAAGGAAGGGGTCAGCCACTCCTTTCCTAAGGGGGTCGGCCACTCCCTTCTTAAGGGGGTCAGCCGCGCATCTCCTTTCGAGCATCCACAGGCGTCACCAGTGCAGCGACATCAACACGGTCAAACTCTTGGAAAAAGGAAGGGGTCAGCCACTCCTTTCCTAAAGGGGTCGGCCACTCCCTTCCTAAGGGGGTCAGCCCCTTTTTCTTCAGGGGGTCAGCCACTCCCTTCCTAAGGGGGTCGGCCACCCTTTTCTTCAAGGGGTCGGCCACCCCCTCTTGTTGTGAGGGGTCGGCTCCCCCTTCCAACCCAAAGGGTCGGCCACCCCTTCCTCAAGGGGGTCGGTCACCCTTTTGCCTTGCAAGAGTCATTCCTAAACCCCCGACATCACTCATCACGCTCTCTACCATCTGCGCTCAACACCGATGGTCACTTGGCGCTCGTCGCCGACCGTGCGCAATCGTCACGACAGCAGCACACTATCCCAAGTATGGTCTCGCGACAGTCGTCACCGTGCCCTTGCGCCCCGCTGATGATACGTGCCCCCGGCACTAAATATTGATACGTGCCCTCGGCACTAAGTATTGCTCCGCGACAGTCGTCGCCGTGCCCTTGCACCCCGCTGATGATACGTGCCCCCGGCACTAAGTATTGCTCCGCGACAGTTGTCACCGCGCCCTTGCGCCCCGCTGATGATACGTGCCCTCGGCACTAAGTATTGCTCCGCGATAGTCGTCGCTGTGCCCGTGTGCCACGTCCATGACATGTGCCCACGGCACCAGGTATGGTCTCGCGATAGTCGTTGCAGCGCCCGTGCGCCACTTCCATGGTAGGTGCCCCGGCACCAAGTATTGTTCCGCGGCAGTCGCTGCGCCCTTGCGCTGACACCACGTATATCTGCGCGACGTTCGTCGCTGTGCCCTTGCGCCATTCTCATGATGCGTGCCTCTGGCACCAGGTATTGCTCTGTAACAGTCGTCGCTGTGCCCTTACGCCATTCTCATGACGCGTGCCTCCGGCACCAAGTATTGCTTCGTGACAGTTGTCGCTGCGCCCTTGCGCCATTCTCATGACGCGTGCATCCGGCACCAAGTATTGCTCCGTGACAGTGTAGCTGCGCCCTTGCGCCATTCTCATGACGCGTGCCTCCAGCACCAAGTATTGCTCCGCAACAGTCGTCGCTATGCCTTTGCACCATTCTCATGAAGCATGCCTCCGGCACCAAGTATTGCTCCACGACAGTCATCGCCGCGCCCTTACGCCCTGCTGATGATACTTGCCCCCGGCACTAAGTATTGATACGTGCTCCCGGCACTAAGTATTGCTCCGCGACAGTCGTCACCGCTCCTGTGCGCCACTTCCATGACATGTAACCACGACACCAAGTATGGTCTCGCGACAGTTGTCGCCGCGCCCATGCGCCACAATCAATGTCACGTGCTGTAGGCACCGCGCCCATGCGCCACAATCATGTTGTATGCTTACGGGATGGGCTCACAACCTGAAAGCCATCGCCGTCACAATCATAGGGGGATGAACTCTCAACCTTATAGTCATCGCCGCCATGGGATGGGCTCACAACCTTGAAGCCATCGCCGTCACAATCACAGGGGGGCTCCGGCCCTCGCAGTGGGATAAACTCTCGACCTTATAGTCATCGCCGCCACGGGATGGGCTCACAACCTTGAAGCCACCGCCGTCACAATCACAGGGGGGGCTCCGGCCCTCGCAGTGGGATAAACTCTCGACCTTATAGTCATCGCCGCCACGGGATGGGCTCACAACCTTGAAGCCATCGCCGTCACAATCATAGGGGGGCTCCGGCCATCGCAGCGGGAAGGACTCTCAACCTTATAGTCATCGCCGCCACGGGATGGGCTCACAACCTTGAAGCCATGGCCGTCACAATCACAGGGGGGGCTCCGGCCCTTGCAGCAGGATAAACTCTCAACCTTATAGTCATCGCCGCCACGGGATGAGCACACAACCTTGAAGCCATCGCCGTCACAATCACAGGGGGGTGCCGGCCCTCACAGTGGGATGGACTCTCAACCTTATAGTCATCGCCGCCACGGGATGGGCTCATAACCTTGAAGCCATCACCGTCTTCATTCCGTGGGGGGGGGGGCTCCGCTCGTAGTGCTCTGGCACGAGGACCCCTCGCAGCGGGATAGGCTCATTACCATAAAGCTATCGCCGTCTTCATTTTGGGGGGCTCCATTCGTAGTGCTCCGGCACAAGGACCCTTCGCAGTGGGATAGGCGACTCCTCCGGGACACTATCTACGCCAGGGTGCCGGTGTGACTGGCCTACGTTGTCACGCCCCCAAACCTGAAGGCCGCGACTTCAAAGCAAACCTCATGATATACTATTACCATATAGATGATGTTGGTATAAACAGAGCACTAAAAGCCTCCAAACATAAAGTATTACCAAAACTAACAACAGTCTATTACAACGCGTTTCCAAAAATATGCCCATACAAAAGGATTCCTAATCGCAGCAGACAAATAGATATACAAAACAATTCTATCAAATTACCCCAACCGGGTAAAGTCCCCAAAAGAAATAAACTACAAAGTTTATCAAACCAAAAAGCAAAATCTCATAGCTCCAACGCTACTATAAGGATCAAGAGTCACTTCCTTCACCTGTGGCAAAGGCAAGGTAAGAAGACAAAGGGGTGAGCTCAAATAGCCCAGTAGGGTAAACAAATGGTAAGATGTCAAGCAATAATGACGTATCTAATAACAATATTGGATGAAATAGACAAATCATGTCTTACTATCACATATCGAAGCATCAAAGATTTAGCATTTAACCCAAAACACATTTCAATTATATGTAGGGTATGCTACAAGCATGCGATGACTATGGTGGTCATAAGACCCAAATGTCGAACCAAACATACAAATATCAAACGCGTGCTCCGGAGCATACTAGGAGACTTCGGCTCTCTAGTATAACAAACATGTGTCCAAAGGACCCTCTCAATTTGAGAGTTGTTCAATATAGTCAATGTCAATCTTAAATTGACGGTCACAAATGTACAAATTCAAAGTTTAGCATCATTAAGGCACAAATGAGAAGGGGTGAACAATGTTCTTAAGAGACAAAAGTGAAGCAATCAATTACAAACGGCATAGATGAATCAAAGTGACGAAAGTATAAGCCTTCGAATTTTTGGAGATACCTTTCCACAGCAAAAATCGTATAAACCCTTACCTCTAACAAGCTTTTGAACAAAAGAAAACCTTAAAGCACTACTCTAGCGCCAATGAGCTTTCCAAGCCTCCTATTCTCTCCCTCTCTGCCGCAAAGGAGCAAGAAATCGAGAACAAAAGGGCTAGAAGGAAAATAAAGAAACTATTTATATGAAGCTAATATTTCACTATTCGTTCGAAGCAAACACAAGTATTAGTCGACTAAAAAAAGCTTAAATTCGACTAAAAGGTTTACATTCGACTAAAAGGTTCAAATTCGACTAAAACACCTTAAATTCGACTAAAAGTGTTTTAAATTCGACTAAAAGTGTTTCAAATTCGACTAAAAGTGTTTTGATTCGACTAAAAGGTTTACATTCGACTAAAAGGTTCAAATTCGACTAAAACACCTTAAATTTGACTAAAAGTGTTTTAAATTCGACTAAAAGTGTTTTGATTCGACTAAAAGGTTTACATTCGACTAAAATGTTCAAATTCGACTAAAACACCTTAAATTCGACTAAAAAGTGTTTTAAATTCGACTAAAAGTGTTTCAAATTCGACTAATAGTGTTTTGATTCGACTAAAAGGTTTACATTCGACTAAACGGTTCAAATTCGACTAAAACACCTTAAATTGGACTAAAAGTGTTTTGAATTCGACTAAAAGTGTTTTGATTCGACTAAAAGGTTTACATTCGACTAAAAGGTTCAAATTCGACTAAAACACCTTAAATTCGACTAAAAGTGTTTTAAATTTGACTAAAAGTGTTTTGATTCGACTAAAAGGTTCAAATTCGACTAAAACACCTTAAATTCGACTAAAAAGTAGCTTTTAGTCGACTGAAAGTACTGTTCATCGAATTTTTTTTTTTAACTTTGCTTAACATAAGGAATGAAAACTTTGGGGTATTACATTCTCCCCCCCCTTAAAAGAATTCCGTCCGCGGAATTAAAACGACCTTAAACATCGAAGAGCTGAGGGTGCCTTTCGCGCATTGCATCCTTGAGTTCCCACGTGGCTTCTTCCACCGAATGGTTACGCCAAAGCACTTTAACCAACTTAATGGTTTTTGTGCGTAAAATTTGATCCTTGCGGTCCAGAATTGTCACTGGGCGTTCCTCGTATGATAAGTCCTCCCGAATCTCCACAGGTTTGAAATGTATGACATGTGAAGGATCTGGCACGTATTTCCTCAAGGCTGATACGTGAAACACATTATGTATTTGCGACAAACTGGGAGGTAAGGCAACTTGATAAGCGACCAGTCCAACTCTCCGCAAGATCTCAAATGGTCCGATAAATGTAGGGCTAAGCTTGCCCTTCTTGCCAAAACGCATTACTCCCTTCCAAGGCGATACTTTGAGAAACACATGATCTCCCACTTCGAAATTTAGCTCGCGCCTTCTATTATCCGCATAACTCTTTTGACGACTTTGAGCCACTATCAAATTATCCTTGATCAAACGAATTTTCTCCGAGGTAGCTTGTACTATCTCAGGCCCTAAGGCACCCAAAAGCTTCTCCTCTCCAACTTCGAGCCAACAAATTGGCGTTCTACATCTCCGCCCATACAAGGCCTCAAATGGTGCCATACCAATACTAGCCTGAAAGCTATTGTTGTAAGCAAACTCCACAAGCGGCAATTGATCAGCCCAACTATTCTTGAAGTTTAACGAGCAAGCCCTAAGCATGTCTTTTAAAATCTGAATCGTTCTCTCTGACTGTCCATCACTTTGAGGATGATAAGCCTTACTAAGGTCAAGTTGAGTACCCAAGGCTTTTTGCAAGTTGCGCCAAAATTTAGACGTAAAACGTGCATCTCTATCCGAAACGATTGAAACGGGTACACCGTGGAGTCGAACAATCTCTTGGATGTAAAGTTTGGCTAACCTCTCCAAGCTATAGGTAACCTTAACCGGAATGAAATGTGCTGACTTGGTCAAACGATCAACTATTACCCAAACCGAATCGTGTCCTTGCCTCGTCCTAGGCAACCCCGACACAAAGTCCATGGCAATACGTTCCCACTTCCACTGAGGGATAGTAAGAGGTTGCAAAGGTCCTGTAGGTCGTTGATGTTCCGCTTTAACTTGCTGACACGTAAGGCATCGAGCGACAAAATCTGCTATCTCCCTTTTCATATCGTTCCACCAAAACACGTCCCGTAAATCTCGATACATCTTAGTGCTACCTGGATGAACTGTGAAGCTGGAATTATGCGCATCACGTAAAATTTCCTCCTTTAATTCCACATTAGAAGGAACACATAATCTGTCTCCAAAACGCAATGCCCCCTCGGCGTTAATTCTGAACTCTGACTGTTTACCTTCTCCAACTTGTTCTCGAATCTTAACAAATTTTGAATCCAAAATCTGAGCTTGCCTAATTCTTTCGATCAAGGTAGGTCACGCCATTAAATTTCCCAAATAATTTCCCGTCCCGAAAACCAAAACATCCATACCCAAACTTTCAAGATCCGCAAGAATTTCCTTACGTGAAGTTAAAAGGGCTGCACACGTACCTGTGTTCTTTCGGCTAAGAGCATCGGCGACCACATTGGCCTTCCCTGGATGATACAAGATCTTGCAGTCATAGTCCTTAAGCAATTCCAACCATCGACGTTGTCGCATATTCAATTTTTTCTGCGTGAATAAAAACTTAAGACTCTTGTGATCGGTGTATATCTCACATGTTTCACCATAAAGATAGTGCCTCCAAATTTTCAAAGCGATAACTACCGCAGCTAGTTCCAAGTCATGTGTTGGGTAGCTCACTTCATACGTTTTGAGTTGTCGTGAGCCATAAGCAATAACTCGCCCATGTTGCATCAATACACATCCCAAACCCTTCCGTGAAGCATCGCTATAAACCACAAATCCTCCTGCCCCCGAAGGTAGAGAAAGGACCGGAGCTGAAACCAATCTGTTCTTTAATTCTAGAAAGCTGCGATCACACTCTTCCGACCACTCGAACCTCACCTTCTTTCGAGTCAATCGAGTCAATGGAATAGCGAGTTTTGAAAATCCCTCAATAAACCTGCGATAATAGCCAGCCAAACCAAGGAAACTACGAACTTCACTCACTGTTCTTGGTCTTTCCCAATTCCACACTACCTCTACCTTGGATGGATCCACCGAGATCCCATCTTTAGATACCACATGCCCTAAAAACACAACTTTTTCAAGCCAAAACTCACATTTATCAAACTTGGCATAAAGCATCTCTTCCCTCAAAATTTGTAGCACCATACGTAAATGCCCTTCATGTTCTTCCTTGCTTCTAGAGTAGATCAATATGTCATCGATAAAGACTATGACGAATTGGTCCAAATATCGCTTGAATACCCGATTCATTAAGTCCATAAACGCTGCAGGTGCATTAGTTAACCCAAATGGCATTACAACAAACTCATAGTGTCTGTACCTCGTGCGAAAAGCAGTCTTGGATATATCATCCTTCCTAATCTTCAATTGGTGGTAACCCGATCTCAAATCAATCTTGGAAAAGTATTCCGCACCTTGTAGTTGATCAAACAAATCGTCAATTCGTGGCAAAGGATACTTGTTGCGAACTGTAATATGGTTCAACTCCCTATAGTCAATACACAATCTCAACGTTCCATCCTTCTTCTTTACAAATAAAACAGGAGCACCCCAAGGAGAGACGCTTGGGCGAATGAAGCCTTTCTCAAGCAATTCTTAAAGTTGCACCTTAAGTTCTTTGAGCTCGGCCGGGGCCATACGATAAGGAACTTTAGAAATTAGAGCAGCTCCTGGTATAAGATCTATAACAAACTCGATTTCATGATCTGGAGGAAGACCAGGGAGTTCCTCCAAAAACACATTCAAAAATTCGTCAACGATAGGAATGGCGGATCAATTTTGAACAGCTATTCGAGTATCCACAATGTGAGCTAAATATCCTTGACATCCCTTTCGAAGCAAACGCCTAGCCTACAAGGCAGATAGAAGGCAAGACGAAGTAATGGGCGTAGAACCCTTAAACTTGAACTTGGATTGACTGGGAATCCAGAAATGCACTTCTTTGGCATAGCAATCCAACGAGGCATGGTAGGAAGACAACCAGTCCATTCCGAGAATAACATCAAAATCCCGAATGTCCAAAGCTATAAGGTTCGCGGGTAACACTCTACCCTCGATGCGTACCAAGCAAGGCTTGTACACGGTAGATGCTAATACAGATTTCCCCACCGGGGTATCAATCATCAAATCAAACTCTAAAAGTTGTGGGTCAGAACCCAACTTACACGCTAGAGGAGGGTTATAAATGAATGCGTGGATCCAGGGTCAAACAATGCATGAAAAGAATGAGAACCAATCTGAACTGTACCTGCCACTACATCGTTAGCAGTTGTGGCATCCTTGGCAGTCAAAGCATAAGCACGGCCTTGTAATCTTGGCCTCTGGTCCCCCGTGGATGGTTTAGCTCCACCCTGAGCTTGGACGTTGTAAGTCTTCTCCTTCTTCGGATACGGGCATTCCATAGCATAATGCCCCACTTTCCCACAGTTGAAACATGAATTTGTCAAACGATGGCAAGGCTTATCCCCATGATTTTTGCCACAAGTAGCGCAAACTTTTGTACCCCCTTGAGTCGATTTCATACCTTCTTGTAAAGTTGCTTTCCTCTTGTTCTGACCACCGCTCTTGCTCTTGTCCGAAGTTTCTGCACGGCTTCTTTTGTGCCACAATTCCTCTTGCTCCTTCAAAAATTCCCCGTAGTCCGTCTCTAGAATTTCGGCCCGTTCAACCACCTTAGCATAAGTCGGAAGCTTTAGAGCCAACAATCTGTTCTTGATGCCGCGCTTCAATCCCTTCTCAAATCTTCTTGCCTTACGATTTTTGGTGTCAACCAAATGCGGGGCATGCCTTGACAATGAGGTGAACTTTGCCTCATATTCTACTACCGTCATATCATTCTGTACTAACTTCAAGAACTCTTCCTCCTTCTGATCTCTTACATTTTGAGGAAAGTACTTCCTGAAGAAAATGTTCTTGAACCGTTCCCAAGTCATGGGATGATCGGCATTGATCCTCTGTGTGCGCTTGACCATCTTCCACCAATGGTCGGCTTCATCTTCCAACATGAATACTGCATACGCCACCTTTTGCTCATCACTAGTATCCCAAAGGTCGAACACCTTCTCACTTTGGTTCACCCACGCTTCAGCCTTCTCCGGATCGGGTTCCCCTCTAAAGGCGGGTACTAACTTTTTGAATTTTTCCACATCTCCGGTCTTAACACCATCATTCGGCCCATTGTTCTGATTTTGGTGTAGCGGCACCCCGTTACCTCCTGCAATTAGGTTCGCCAAATTCTGAAATCCGTGTATAATGGCTTCAGCAACTCCGTCATTCGTTGGTGGACCATGAGGTTCGTTGGCGTTACGATTAGAACGTCTAGGAGGCATGGTACTCCTAGCACATCAAACGAAACTGTATAAGCCTATAATGTACAAAAGATAAACGCGAAATCAAAACAAATCTCGCAACATCTTAGACCTAGGCTCACCCGAGTCTACAGAATCACAAACTTAAGCTCTGATACCAACCCTGTCACGCCCCCAAACCGGGAGGCCGCGACTTCAAAGAAAACCTCATGGTATACTATTACCATATAGATGATGTTGGTATAAATAGAGCACTAAAAGCCTCCAAACATAAAGTATTACCAAAACTAACAAGAGTCTATTACAACGCGTTTCAAAACATATGCCCATACAAAAGGATTCCTAATCGCTGCGAACAAATGGATATACAAAACAATTCTATCAAATTACCCCAACCGGGTAAAGTCCCCAAAAGAAATAAACTACAAAGTTTATCAAACCAAAAAGCAAAATCTCATAGCTCCAACGCTGCTATAAGGATCAAGAGTCACTTCCTTCACCTGTGGCAAAGGCAAGGTAAGAAGACAAAGGGGTGAGCTCAAATAGCCCAGTAGGGTAAACAAATGGTAAGATGTCAAGCAATAATGACGTATCTAATAACAATATTGGATGAAATATACAAATCATGTCTTACTATCACATATCGAAGCATCAAAGATTTAGCATTTAACCCAAAACACATTTCAATTATATGTAGGGTATGCTACAAACATGCGATGACTATGGTGGTCATAAGACCCAAATGTCGAACCAAACATACAAATATCAAACGCGTGCTCCGGAGCATACTAGGAGACTTCGGCTCTCTAGTATAACAAACATGTGTCCAAAGGACCCTCTCAATTTGAGAGTTGTTCAACATAGTCAATGTCAATCTTAAATTGACGGTCACAAATGTACAAATTCAAAGTTTAGCATCATTAAGGCACAAATGAGAAGGGGTGAACAATGTTCTTAAGAGACAAAAGTGAAGCAATCAATTACAAACGGCATAGATGAATCAAAGTGACGAAAGTATAAGCCTTCGAATTTTCGGAGATACCTTTCCACAGCAAAAATCGTATAAACCCTTACCTCTAACAAGCTTTTGAACAAAAGAAAACCTTAAAGCACTACTCTAGCGCCAATGAGCTTTCCAAGCCTCCTATTCTCTCCCTCTCTGCCGCAAAGGAGCAAGAAATCGAGAACAAAATGGCTAGAAGGAAAATAAAGAAACTATTTATATGAAGGTAAAATTTCACTATTCGTTCGAAGCAAACACAAGTATTAGTCGACTAAAAAAAGCTTAAATTCGACTAAAAGGTTTACATTCGACTAAAAGGTTCAAATTCGACTAAAACACCTTAAATTCGACTAAAAGTGTTTTAAATTCGACTAAAAGTGTTTCAAATTCGACTAAAAGTGTTTTGATTCGACTAAAAGGTTTACATTCGACTAAAAGGTTCAAATTCGACTAAAACACCTTAAATTCGACTAAAAGTGTTTTAAATTCGACTAAAAGTGTTTTGATTCGACTAAAAGGTTTACATTCGACTAAAATGTTCAAATTCGACTAAAACACCTTAAATTCGACTAAAAAGTGTTTTAAATTCGACTAAAAGTGTTTCAAATTCGACTAATAGTGTTTTGATTCGACTAAAAGGTTTACATTCGACTAAACGGTTCAAATTCGACTAAAACACCTTAAATTGGACTAAAAGTGTTTTGAATTCGACTAAAAGTGTTTTGATTCGACTAAAAGGTTTACATTCGACTAAAAGGTTCAAATTCGACTAAAACACCTTAAATTCGACTAAAAGTGTTTTAAATTTGACTAAAAGTGTTTTGATTCGACTAAAAGGTTCAAATTCGACTAAAACACCTTAAATTCGACTAAAAAGTAGCTTTTAGTCGACTGAAAGTACTGTTCATCGAATTTTTTTTTTTAACTTTGCTTAACATAAGGAATGAAAACTTTGCGGTATTACATTCTCCCCCCCCCCTTAAAAGAATTCCGTCCGCGGAATTAAAACGACCTTAAACATCGAAGAGCTGAGGGTGCCTTTCGCGCATTGCATCCTTGAGTTCCCACGTGGCTTCTTCCACCGAATGGTTACGCCAAAGCACTTTAACCAACTTAATGGTTTTTGTGCGTAAAATTTGATCCTTGCGGTCCAGAATTGTCACTGGGCGTTCCTCGTATGATAAGTCCTCCCGAATCTCCACAGGTTTGAAATGTATGACATGTGAAGGATCTGGCACGTATTTCCTCAAGGCTGATACGTGAAACACATTATGTATTTGCGACAAACTGGGAGGTAAGGCAACTTGATAAGCGACCAGTCCAACTCTCCGCAAGATCTCAAATGGTCCGATAAATGTAGGGCTAAGCTTGCCCTTCTTCCCAAAACGCATTACTCCCTTCCAAGGCGATACTTTGAGAAACACATGATCTCCCACTTCGAAATTTAGCTCGCGCCTTCTATTATCCGCATAACTCTTTTGACGACTTTGAGCCACTATCAAATTATCCTTGATCAAACGAATTTTCTCCGAGGTAGCTTGTACTATCTCGGGCCCTAAGGCACCCAAAAGCTTCTCCTCTCCAACTTCGAGCCAACAAATTGGCGTTCTACATCTCCGCCCATACAAGGCCTCAAATGGTGCCATACCAATACTAGCCTGAAAGCTATTGTTGTAAGCAAACTCCACAAGCGGCAATTGATCAGCCCAACTATTCTTGAAGTTTAACGAGCAAGCCCTAAGCATGTCTTCTAAAATCTGAATCGTTCTCTCTGACTGTCCATCACTTTGAGGATGATAAGCCGTACTAAGGTCAAGTTGAGTACCCAAGGCTTTTTGCAAGCTGCGCCAAAATTTCGACGTAAAACGTGCATCTCTATCCGAAACGATTGAAACGGGTACACCGTGGAGTCGAACAATCTCTTGGATGTAAAGTTTGGCTAACCTCTCCAAGCTATAGGTAACCTTAACCGGAATGAAATGTGCTGACTTGGTCAAACGATCAACTATTACCCAAACCGAATCGTGTCCTTGCCTCGTCCTAGGCAACCCCGACACAAAGTCCATGGCAATACGTTCCCACTTCCACTGAGGGATAGTAAGAGGTTGCAAAGGTCCTGTAGGTCGTTGATGTTCCGCTTTAACTTGCTGACACGTAAGGCATCGAGCGACAAAATCTGCTATCTCCCTTTTCATATCGTTCCACCAAAACACGTCCCGTAAATCTCGATACATCTTAGTGCTACCTGGATGAACTGTGAAGCTGGAATTATGCGCATCTCGTAAAATTTCCTCCTTTAATTCCACATTAGAAGGAACACATAATCTGTCTCCAAAACGCAATGCCCCCTCGGCGTCAATTCTGAACTCTGACTGTTTACCTTCTCCAACTTGTTCTCTAATCTTAACAAATTTTGAATCCAAAATCTGAGCTTGCCTAATTCTTTCGATCAAGGTAGGTCGCGCCATTAAATTTCCCAAATAATTTCCCGTCCCGAAAACCAAAACATCCACACCCAAACTTTCAAGATCCGCAAGAATTTCCTTACGTGAAGTTAAAAGGGCTGCACACGTACCTGTGTTCTTTCGGCTAAGAGCATCGGCGACCACATTGGCCTTCCCCGGATGATACAAGATCTTGCAGTCATAGTCCTTAAGCAATTCCAACCATCGACGTTGTCGCATATTCAATTCTTTCTGCGTGAATAAAAACTTAAGACTCTTGTGATCGGTGTATATCTCACATGTTTCACCATAGAGATAGTGCCTCCAAATTTTCAAAGCGAAAACCACCGCAGCTAGTTCCAAGTCATGTGTTGGGTAGCTCACTTCATACGTTTTGAGTTGTCGCGAGCCATAAGCAATAACTCGCCCATGTTGCATCAATACACATCCCAAACCCTTCCGTGAAGCATCGCTATAAACCACAAATCCTCCTGCCCCCGAAGGTAGAGAAAGGACCGGAGCTGAAACCAATCTGTTCTTTAATTCTAGAAAACTGCGATCACACTCTTCCGACCACTCGAACCTCACCTTCTTTCGAGTCAATCGAGTCAATGGAATAGCGAGTTTTGAAAACCCCTCAATAAACCTGCGATAATAGCCAGCCAAACCAAGGAAACTACGAACTTCACTCACCGTTCTTGGTCTTTCCCAATTCCACACTGCCTCTACCTTGGATGGATCCACCGAGATCCCATCTTTAGATACCACATGCCCTAAAAACACAACTTTTTCAAGCCAAAACTCACATTTATCAAACTTGGCATAAAGCTTCTCTTCCCTCAAAATTTGTAGCACCATACGTAAATGCCCTTCATGTTCTTCCTTGCTTCTAGAGTAGATCAATATGTCATCGATAAAGACTATGACGAATTGGTCCAAATATCGCTTGAATACCCGATTCATTAAGTCCATAAACGCTGCAGGTGCGTTAGTTAACCCAAACGGCATTACAACAAACTCATAGTGTCCGTACCTCGTGCGAAAAGCAGTCTTGGATATATCATCCTTCCTAATCTTCAATTGGTGGTAACCCGATCTCAAATCAATCTTGGAAAAGTATTCCGCACCTTGTAGTTGATCAAACAAATCGTCAATTCGTGGCAAAGGATACTTGTTGCGAACTGTAATATGGTTCAACTCCCTATAGTCAATACACAATCTCAACGTTCCATCCTTCTTCTTTACAAATAAAACAGGAGCACCCCAAGGAGAGACGCTTGGGCGAATGAAGCCTTTCTCAAGCAATTCTTGAAGTTGCACCTTAAGTTCTTTGAGCTCGGCCGGGGCCATACGATAAGGAACCTTAGAAATTGGAGCAGCTCCTGGTATAAGATCTATAACAAACTCGATTTCACGATCTGGAGGAAGACCAGGGAGTTCCTCCGAAAACACATCCGAAAATTCGTCAACGATAGGAATGGCGGATAAATTTTGAACAGCTATTCGAGTATCCACAATGTGAGCTAAATATCCTTGACATCCCTTTCGAAGCAAACGCCTAGCCTGCAAGGCAGATACAAGGCAAGACGAAGTAATGGGCGTAGAACCCTTAAACTTGAACTTGGATTGACCGGGAATCCAGAAATGCACTTCTTTGGCATAGCAATCCAACGAGGCATGGTAGGAAGACAACCAGTCCATTCCGAGAATAACATCAAAATCCCGAATGTCCAAAGCTATAAGGTTCGCGGGTAACACTCTACCCTCGATGCGTACCAAGCAAGGCTTGTACACGGTAGATACTAATACAGATTTCCCCACCGGGGTATCAATCATCAAATCAAACTCTAAAAGTTGTGGGTCAGAACCCAACTTACACGCTAGAGAAGGGGTTATAAATGAATGCGTGGATCCAGGGTCAAACAATGCATGAAAAGAATGAGAACCAATCTGAACTGTACCTGCCACTACATCGTTAGAAGTTGTGGCATCCTTGGCAGTCAAAGCATAAGCACGGCCTTGTACTCTTGGCCTCTGGTCCCCCGTGGATGGTTTAGCTCCACCCTGAGCTTGGACGTTGTAAGTCTTCTCCTTCTTCGGATACGGGCATTCCATAGCATAATGCCCCACTTTCCCACAGTTGAAACATGAATTTGTCAAACGATGGCAAGGCTTATCCCCATGATTTTTGCCACAAGTAGCGCAAACTTTTGTACCCCCTTGAGTCGATTTCATACCTTCTTGTAAAGTTGCTTTCCTCTTGTTCTGACCACCGCTCTTGCTCTTGTCCGAAGTTTCTGCACGGCTTCTTTTGTGCCTCAATTCCTCTTGCTCCTTCAAAAATTCCCCGTAGTCCGTCTCTAGAATTTCGACCCGTTCAACCACCTTAGCATAAGTCGGAAGCTTTAGAGCCAACAATCTGTTCTTGATGCCGCGCTTCAATCCCTTCTCAAATCTTCTTGCCTTACGATTTTCGGTGTCAACCAAATGCGGGGCATGCCTTGACAATGAGGTGAACTTTGCCTCATATTCTGCTACCGTCATATCATTCTGTACTAACTTCAAGAACTCTTCCTCCTTCTGATCTCTTACATTTTGAGGAAAGTACTTCTTGAAGAAAATGTTCTTGAACCGTTCCCAAGTCATGGGATGATCAGCATTGATCCTCTGTGTGCGCTTGACCATCTTCCACCAATGGTCGGCTTCATCTTCCAACATGAATACTGCATACGCCACCTTTTGCTCATCACTGGTATCCCAAAGGTCGAACACCTTCTCACTTTGGTTCACCCACGCTTCAGCCTTCTCCGGATCGGGTTCCCCTCTAAAGGCGGGTACTAACTTTTTGAATTTTTCCACATCTCCGGTCTTAACACCATCATTCGGCCCATTGTTCTGATTTTGGTGTAGCGGCACCCCGTTACCTCCTGCAATTAGGTTCGCCAAATTCTGAAATCCGTGTATAATGGCTTCAGCAACTCCGTCATTCGTTGGTGGACCATGAGGTTCGTTGGCGTTACGATTAGAACGTCTAGGAGGCATGGTACTCCTAGCACATCAAACGAAACTGTATAAGCCTATAATGTACAAAAGATAAACGCGAAATCAAAACAAATCTCGCAACATCTTAGACCTAGGCTCACCCGAGTCTACAGAATCACAAACCTAAGCTCTGATACCAACCCTGTCACGCCCCCAAACCGGGAGGCCGCGACTTCAAAGCAAACCTCATGATATACTATTACCATATAGATGATGATGGTATAAATAGAGCACTAAAAGCCTCCAAACATAAAGTATTACCAAAACTAACAAAAGTCTATTACAACGCGTTTCAAAAATATGCCCATACAAAAGGATTCCTAATCGCAGCGGACAAATAGATATACAAAACAATTCTATCAAATTACCCCAACCGGGTAAAGTCCCCAAAAGAAATAAACTACAAAGTTTATCAAACCAAAAAGCAAAATCTCATAGCTCCAACGCTGCCATAAGAATCAAGAGTCACTTCCTTCACCTGTGGCAAAGGCAAGGTAAGAAGACAAAGGGGTGAGCTCAAATAGCCCAGTAGGGTAAACAAATGGTAAGATGTCAAGCAATAATGACGTATCTAATAACAATATTGGATGAAATAGACCAATCATGTCTTACTATCACATATCGAAGCATCAAAGATTTAGCATTTAACCCAAAACACATTTCAATTATATGTAGGGTATGCTACAAACATGCGATGACTATGGTGGTCATAAGACCCAAATGTCGAACCAAACATACAAATATCAAACGCGTGCTCCGGAGCATACTAGGAGACTTCGGCTCTCTAGTATAACAAACATGTGTCCAAAGGACCCTCTCAATTTGAGAGTTGTTCAACATAGTCAATGTCAATCTTAAATTGACGGTCACAAATGTACAAATTCAAAGTTTAGCATCATTAAGGCACAAATGAGAAGGGGTGAACAATGTTCTTAAGAGACAAAAGTGAAGCAATCAATTACAAACGGCATAGATGAATCAAAGTGACGAAAGTATAAGCCTTCGAATTTTCGGAGATACCTTTCCACAGCAAAAATCGTATAAACCCTTACCTCAAACAAGCTTTTGAACAAAAGAAAACCTTAAAGCACTACTCTAGCGCCAATGAGCTTTCCAAGCCTCCTATTCTCTCCCTCTCTGCCGCAAAGGAGCAAGAAATCGAGAACAAAAGGGCTAGAAGGAAAATAAAGAAACTATTTATATGAAGGTAAAATTTCACTATTCG